>JANFCV010000120.1:1362500-1553883 GCA_024500475.1 Phthorimaea operculella
TGATTATTTTCAAATTGTGGTCTTGTTTACCTACTCTCATTTTCTACCCTGTAATTTCACCAGTGATAAAATGTAACTCTTATAATAAATAATAATGACTACATGGTCATGGCATTGCACTCTTAAAATATAATGTTTTAGTCTAGTAACTAACGTCACAGCTATTCGGATTGACCCATGAAGCTGAAAGTCGGCATGTAGGTACTTCTTGACCTCCTGATCAAAATTAGACATGGAGCCCAGCGGGCACCACCCCCCCTCCACTTTTCGGGATTTTGGGCCCCGTGGGGGGCCTAAAGGGTAATTTTGAAGGCACAATAAGCTTTAAGTGAGATTTTACGCACGATACGAAATAAAAACTACCCTCCAAGTCAATTACTTCAAGAGTTACACCTTGTAAAGGAGGGGGGGTGGTAAAAGGTTAAGGGGGGGTGGAGCCCGCTGGGCTCCATGTCTAATTTTGATCAGGAGGTCAAGAAGTACCTACATGCCGATTTTCAGCTTCATAGGTCAATCCGAATAGTTATAACCAGCTATTGACGTTAGTTACTAGACTATTTCTTTAATTAATCATCCCTTCACTACCTAATAGGTAATTTTTTTGTTCAGTATCCCCTTTACAAAAGCACATACCTACCTATCTTGCTATTTTTCTGCTACTGTTATAGTAGGTAGATAAATGCATTGCAACATTGTAACCACGACACAGGATATGCATTCAGCTCCAGACATCAATCATGTTCTGGACATGTTTCCTTGTGGGTACAATTTTAGGTAGGAAGTCAAATAAATTATTTATCTAGCTAGTTACAGTTATTCTAAGATAACATAGAACACCAACAGCTAAAATGTCAAAAAAATGCATTTACTGGTATCTTTTTTCCTCATCTTGAAAAGTAGGTATCATATTCCTACCTTGCTTCCTTAAAACCAGAATTTTACTTAACTACCTATAAGGTGAGACAAAGTTTTCTGAATGACTCTCAAACTTTGTCAGACATGGTGTAAATGGCCGTTTTTTACAGCCGTTTACGCTCTGCCTACCCCGTAAGGTATAACGGCGTAATATGTGTGTAAAGACCTATAAGAAGTATTACGAAACGTCTATCCCCTAGATAAATTGTCACCTTAACTCACGCCCATCTATTATCCAATATAACTCGCACATACTACCTGAGTTATTATGTGTTTAATTTAATAAACTCACATCACAGAACCGAGTACAATGCAGTATCCACCTCACCTACTGTTACCTCTCAGAGGAAGTTTGCCTTGTTAGTGTACTGTTGCCGAGAAAAGTGTTGACATTTGATGTTTTTTTTTTCTTGCCAGTGAAGAAAGTCAGATATGATCACTGATCGATCATCATATATGACCTTGTTCCAATTAATACATTTACTTAGTTAATTAGTAGGTGCGACATATTTTGTGCCTAGGTATACAAAATCACGTTGAAAATAATTTCTTAAGTTGTATAGTTATTTTACAGTACCCACTTTACTTTTAATACCTAACTGAAGATACATTACATAAGATAACCAAATAAAATCTTGAAATTTTTATCTCTGGTTTATCTGTAGGCATATGCAAATAACTTCTTATCATTGAAGTTATCGGACGCGTACGATTCAAACGTGTGATTCTGAGGTACGCGATCAAATTCTTCTATCTGGAAATTTTTCAATAGTGTCCAGCAGTGGACTGCTTTGGCTGTTATAAACTGGTTCATTTCATTAATGGCGGCGTTTCACTAAGTGGGAGGGGGACAGCATGAACGCCTGGTGTATATAGAGCCTTAGGGCGAGTGAGAAAGCATGAGCGGTCGTCATTGATAACCACTTTCTTTAATTAATCGGGTTATAATGTATTTCTAGACAGAACTACATGACTCATGTATGCCTAGAAATGTGTGTATGTGTCTCAAGAAATTATCCTATTTATTAATATTATTTCATTTGTTGAACCCTTTTCACACTGTTATTATGTTTTCTGTTATTTATAATAGGCGACAGGCGTGCTATATTTATGTATGTATGTATTTATAATAATTTATGAAGTCTTACTGTGTAGTGTATTCATTGCATTAGCTTATCGCATTTTTCCTTGCATAGTATTGTTTGGAAAACTTTCATACATTGCGTACACAAAAATGTTCATTGTCTATCCTCTGTGTTGTATAAATATTTACTGCTTTTGCATTTACATGTACATCAGTTTACACACTGGTTTCAATAGCTTTATATAACCCACTGGTCTTCGTGCAACGACAGTCGTCTAACCGACTTCATCGCAGCGCGTTCTTAATTCAAATTCAAATAAAAAAAGAACTTTTTTAGCCAGTAACTTATTTCAAAATGGCGTCGCTCTTGCGAATATTGAGATGTGCAATTGTTTTGTTAATAGCAGACAGCACTATGGTCAATTTTAGGGTGCTAGCAAGAGCCATGTCGACGGTCGCGAAGTCGTTTGAAGCCCACTCCGTGGTGCCTGATGTCATCCCGAACCCGCCGCTGGCTTTGGCATCGGTAAGTTGTATTTTTAATAATTTATCTCTAAAAAAGTTACGTGTGAGGGAGGAGGAATCCGTGGAGACAAGTTTTCGTGCAAACGTATTTCCCTGTTTTCTTTCCGAATAATGTAGGTAGGGCTATAATTCTTTTTGCCCATTCTGCATTCCCTTAATTTATATTTTTTCTGGGAAAATAATTATGAAACGGATTAATAAAGCATTTTTCATTTTGTATGGAAAGAAACCAGGGGAATCCGTTTGTATGAAAACTTGGCTCTAGGGCAAATATATTGCTCTATTTCACCAAACTCTCACTAAATTCTTATGTTTGCCTAATTAGCATTCTCTATACTTTATTTAACCAAAGTTTTCTTTGATAAGTTGTAAAAAAAACGACATTTCGTTTATTTAAAAGAAATTCCATTTGTAAATGCATATTGCTAGACTAAATTGATTAGGCATGGGTAAGGAATGCAATTAAAAATCTGAAACATCAATACAGGATGTAAAAAAGTAAACCGCAAATATTTTAAGGGGTGACAAGTGAATGAAACTGAACAACTTTCCAAGGGACATAGGTCAAAACACTCTCGAAATATGAAAAAATTGGACACCCATACAAATCTCCAAGTAAATTTCGATTTTTTTGAACCAGGATTTTCTACGATATTTTTTACGGCATCCGATACTAAACTTGCCCTGTGCATGGACGTATAAAAGGGCGGACAGAATGCCAGTTATGTCAAAACCATAGTCTAATAAAACATGGTCTTTCCTTCCCAGAGAAACACAAGACAACGTCACTTAGTATTGCCACTTTATTTCAATAAAATACGTTATAGGGTAAATTCAATCTCAGAAAAGTGACCTAAAATATTTCTTAATAATTTTATAATTTAGATTTACGTGTGTATTAACTTGAACTTTACAACAACACTTCAATTGTATTTATTAGTTAACAGTATCATAAATGATTTACAAAAAACATCATAAGCGTGGGTAGTTCTGGTAACCCACAAGCATGATGACGTAGACTTGTGTTGGTCACGTGGTCCACGAGTCTCGGAACGGAATACCAGGCGGAGTATCTTATTATACCATGGTCAAAACTGAATAACCGCAATGGCGGCGGATAAACTTGTGTGAGTGAATTAGGGTTGCCATGTTAGGTTTTTTTTACCAATGAAACTGACGACAATCTGACAACACCTCATAATTCAACATACCTCATGCTGTTAATGCTGTATCTCTAAAAAGAATTCACTTGTCCATATACATACATATTAAAAGAAGGGGTGTTAAAAATACCTTTCTTGGTATTGCATACGTAACAATACCACGTCTTCCTTTCTTTGTAGTAAACAAACATATCCTTGTCATCAAAATGTGTACTGCAAATGACACTAAATTTGTGAGGAACTCATTCTTTTTTGCCATTGCAGTTACTTATAATTTCAATCCAGTAATTTTTCCATACTTCATTTGTTTGAGAAAACCTAATAAAAATAATTAGGAAAATATTACGGAATGTTTAATATAAATGAATATGAATTCATAAAACTATCCATCATAATCATCCTAAGCTCAAATAAACCCACTCACCGAATAATTACCCATACTTTAGGGAAATTTCTAACGTGAATATTGGCAACACCAGCCCTCAGTCGATTTGTTTTCTTGACTTTTGGAGGCTTAATTAAATAATTTAAAACATGAAAATGAGTGATCAAATTATTAATTTATCTGTGACACGTGATTCCCGAACTTTTATTCCTTTGATTACTGCGGTTTTTACAATTTTTTAGAACGCACGACATGATGTTTTGATTTTGTTTATTTTGCAAAACTCGGTAGGGTAGGCTGACTTTCCTGTAGGCTGAGGTTTTATTAGCGCGACTCAGTCCGCCCTTTTATACGTCCATGGCCCTGTGCTGTGAAGCTACGGTACGCATTTTAATTTACACCCTGTATAACGTGAAATTTTACCAGTGACCGATAGCTAAAATGCAGGCCGTGCTGGTGATAAGATAAGAAACAACTTTCCGCAAGGAACAAAGATAGAAATTGAAAAAAAATTACCTCACATACGAGATCCCCGATCAGCTGATTTGAGTTACTATGGAAGTTCCAAATTTTATACAACATTTGCCTTCAGTCGTGTCAGGTTTTAAAAAATCATCTTTACCTTCCAGTTCAGTCCAGTCGAGGTTCGTCTTTAAAATATTCCAACTTTTCTACTGCAGTTTTGTAAAAATAGAAAATATATTCATTATTCGTATTACCTAATATACAGGGTTACTTTTTAGTCAGTGCGCAGCTTCAACATACGTCATGGTTATAAAATTTTAGAACACACGTATTTTTTTTTTACCCCTGACTTAGAACAAAAAACTTGAAATAATCGCATTTAAACTTATCCCAGGATCGTACGTAAGTGTGGATCACCCTATTAGGTACGCTGCGTGGCTTTCAGTATGGCAACGTTGCGCGCGAGGCCTATCAGCTGACTGTGTTCTAGCTTCTACCTGCAATACAGGTCAATGACCAGTCAAGGTCAATGATCGATACCAACAACTAAGTACCTATCTCACAAGTACCTACACTTAAACTGCCTCCGTGGTGTAGGTAGAGGTTTGAATGTTGGTCTTTTGATCTGATGGGCCCTGGTTCGTTTATGCGGAGAGATAAGATTATTTTGTTAATCAAGTAGTGGGATTTTTTCCCAGTTAGGTTAAGAAAGAGCAGCTACTACTAACGCAAGAGTTGATCGGGTCATTTGTCGAGTCCGTATCCCACATGATAAAATGATTTCACAGCTGTCAGATCCCTGATAAGACTAGGTAGGTACCGTACCGTAAAAACGGGCTTATTAGGGTGATGTGATAATGTAGGAAAGTTAGGTTGATTTCTAACATTTCGTGTGGGACATCGGGTCGATGAACCCTTTATTAAACCACATACCTACCTAGTGTTTTGTCTCTGACGTGGTTGTGTAAGCAGTAAGCAACGCTATCTAAATACCTACCTACCTTCCCTCTAATACACCTCTAAAGCACGGAACATCTTATAACGGACGGTAGTTTAGCTTGCAATTTATTCCTTACCAAACTGAAGTGACACAATTGTCACCAGGTTGGACTGGCGAGCGCAGTGCAGGGTATTGTATCAAAGAGAACTCTGGTGTTCATTACGTTTTACAAAACTCGCGGCTTGATATGGAGTGATGCTACTTTACCTACCTGTAAATGTTAAATCCTTAATGGTAACTCGGGTTTGTACTATCAGTAGCAGCACGAGTAACCAACCATCTACGTGATCAACTTAAGAATGATTTTTCTTACAGTTAACAAGAATAAAGTTACAACAGTTAAATCAGTAAAGATTATGATACCCATTTTCAAAGATCAACATACAAAGGTTTTTCTAAAATTCTGAATAACCAGTAAAGACTTCAGTGGCAACTGGAGCCGTTGCTGATAGTACATAAAATGCCTACACAACCTGCCTACTACAGAGGTTGTGACGGTTTGGCAACGTCGCGGTTAGTCACCGCGTCTTACAACGCCAGACATGGTGGCGCCCGCGGGTCATCTGGCGCCGGCGCCGGCGCCGCCGCCGCCCGCGCCGCGCTGCAGTAAAGCTTTATGTACACTGATGCTATGCGGTAGCTTCGTTTTGCGCGTGCCTGCCCTTCGATGATTTTAACTGAATTATCCTTACCTACAGTACATCTGCATTTAAAGTAAAGTAAACAGCAATTTAGTGCGTTAATGAGAAAGTAGTGAAAAATTCAGAAAAGTATGACAGTCAAACTTGATTAGGCCACTAAAATGTTGCTACTACGTCAGTGTAAACTAACCTTGAGAAGTTGTTTAGGAACAAAGACTAAAAACGGTCTACTCACACAAATTAACAGGGTGTAATTTGATCGGGCATTCATACAAAAACTCGTATGGCCAGAACGCGGCTATCCCGCGCCGGTCTTGTGTAGCTGAGCCTTTAGAAAGATGATTCGAGTACCTACTAGAGTAGTTGCTCAAAATCCAGTCCTACCTGCTGAAGACAGAGTCTGGCACGTTTTTGTTTATTTTCTTCGACGTGTTCCAAGACTTGCCTGTAATCTTCACTTTAGAGCTCTTCAAAAGCTCTTATGATTTTGTACTGAAGGTCCTGCCGACTTTGCGGCTCCTCTTTGAACATACGCCGTTTCACTTCACTCCACAAAAAATTCACAAGTGGTCAGGTCAGGCGACTTGGCCGGCCGTAAAATTGGACATCGCGAAATCATTTCGGGATTACTGGCGGGAAATGTAGCGTCACGAAGGTGCGCGCCCGCCCGCGACGGGGTCAAATCGAGAACTGAAACTGACTGAATGAAGGGTGCGCTGCGCGAGCGCCGTTGCCATTTTTACGCACCCCCGATTGAAAAGTAGTGTGTCCATGATTTATTTTTTATGAGGCGGACAAAAGCAAAAAAATAATTAAATAAAAAATATTTTTTTTATTCGCGTAAAATGTTCTATTAACGATTCTGATATCATGGTATAAGTTTGCGCACTGACTAAAAAATAACCCTGTATAATGTTTTGTAGAAGAGTTCACAGAGCGAGTAGCAAAGTGCCAATCTGTTCAAGGCCGATAGTTTGTTAAGAATTTGCTTAGTTAGTTAGATTGGATAACTATGTTACCTAAGTAGGTAGTTTCTTGATTTTGTACGACTTTTAGTCAATGTTAAATAAAATCACATCAAATGGTATCCGACATTTTAGTATGGAGCCTGGCATACCTACCAGACAAAAAAAAGAAAATCTAAATCTCGCGACCAGAGCTGAAACATGTTGCAATCGATAAAGCATAAAAATACAAACCAAAAGTGTACTTTGATAAAAAGCCGTAATAGTTGTATTTTCGGAGATATATGGATTTAAAAGCCGAAAAAATATTTTTTCAATAATCATTTTCTTTTGCTTTCATAAGTATATATTTGTTAATATATTGACATAAGTATATGCTTATAAATAAAAACAATCTTATTCTAATGTAATACACACTAAAAAGGTTTGATTGTGCTCATTTATATTCAAGACGAAAGCTGATTTGCCTGAAATGCAGTCCCCGTCATCTCTCCATGCAATCTCCTATAGTTAAGGTGCTATTAAGAGCATCGCGACAGATGACAACTGCAGACGACACGTGTAGCGTCGGCAGGTAGCAGTAGGTATCTTCCTTTTGTACGGCGACGGCATGTGCAGTGTATGTGTAATCGATAAACGTTGAAACTACTGGACCGATTTCCAAAATTCTTTCACTATTAGAAAGCTACTACATCTTTGAGTAACATAGGCTACTCTATACCATGGGAAAATTCCTCATTCCCACGGGAAAACGGTCAGCAGCAGAAAAACGGGAAAATAAAGCGGATTTTACCCAAATTAGCCAAACCGTTTTACCGATCTTCGCGAGATTTGGCACTGATATTGCTAGCATATTTAAGACGGACATGGACTACTTTTTATCCACCCTTGAGGATCTGTAGTACATGATGTAAAGCACCAGGAGCACAGCTAAACTGTATGATATGCGAAAATGGCTTCATAGCAAAAGTTGTTCAGCTTGATGGGCCGCTTCTGATGGTACATGGTCATTGAGGATCTGGAGTACATGATGCGGACCACAAACATCCCATCTAAACTATAATAGATACGGTTATGGCTTCAAATTAAATGTTGTTCAGCATGACGGGACGCTTCTGCAGGCACATGGTCATCAAGGGTCTGGAGTACCTGATGCAGACCACCAGCATCCCATCTAAACTATAAGAGATAGCGTAATGGCCTCAAAGGAAAAGTTTTTCAGCATGAAGGGCCGCTTTTGCTGGCATATGATCATAATGCGTTACTTCTGCTAAAACGGAGTAATCGACTTTATACTACGGGGAAAGCTCTAACTTCTACGGGAAAACAGGTAAGTAGCAGCGGGTGAAACCGCAGGGCGGGCCGCTAGTCTTAAATATATATAAGCACAATTTAACCTTTTTTGGTCTGTATTACATTAGAATAAGTATTATTATAGACAAGCACATACTTAAAAGAAGGAAAATAATATTAGTATTGAAAAAGAAAAATGACCTTTAAATCCATATATCTCCGAAAATACAACTATTACGACTTTTTATCAAAGTACACTTTTGCTTTGTATTTTTATGCTTAATCGATTGCAATATGTTTCAGCTCTGGTCGCGAGATTTAAATTTTCTTTTTTTTTGTCCGGTAAGTATGCCAGCTATGTCGGTTGCTCTTTACCAATTTTAACGGATATAAATCATGTAAACATATAAAATGCCAAAAATTATAAACGTCAAATGAGCGAAATGTGATAGTAATTTCTGATAGTCTGCTTTATCCATGGCGATATGTAGCTTAGTTCCAAATATATCATTATCATGGACATGAACACTTATTTTTTTTCTTACTGCTGGATGACGTTTTGTAGTTTTATGCTATTCATCATTTTTAATCAGCCACTGTTGATCAACATGATGCATTGCATAATTGTATAGTGGTTATGGTTAACGTTAAATGGTGTTTAAGTTATTTGATGGTATAGGTGCATACAAATGACCTCAATAATGGTCAGTGCATCAACCCAAAACCATGTACTTATCCTAAGGTGAAATAAATATCTGTAATTTTGTTGAATTATGGGACATCGATCAATGACAAAAAATATAAACATGATGCTATCAAAATATTCAAATCAATGTCAAATTAGCACCAAATCGCAGGAAATTGCAGCTTTTATGGCTCAAGAAAATACTGGCATTAACTAGAAAACTTATGATGACTTTTTAATGAGGACAGTGACATCTGTATTCTGCATAATGCCCCTTTATTATGTACCTACATACTTCTATCGTATGTAGATCAATAAAAAATAAATAATTACCAGGTTTAGTATCAAATTATAGGTAGTTTTGATAGTATTATACTATAGAATTGTAATTATGCGTAGGAACGTATTGTGTATCATTGTTATTTTGATATTGATTAATTTAGTTACTATTGAGTATTACATTACTATGTATAGAGTAGGTACTTTATAATTTTTGTTCACAAAGTGCGATATCTTCCCCTGTTGGAATAGATTCAAACTTTATAATCATACTCCCGGAAAGAGATACTTTCCTGGGATGAGTTAAACATTATAAACCTTCCAGTTGAATCTCTCTATCTATTCTAGAAAAATCAGTTACGTGGTTTAGGAGGAGTTACTGAATTCCACGACATACAGACAGAGATACGCAAAAAGCAATTTCCTTTTTTTATACTGTTTATTTATTGACTGTATGAAATAATCGCATTTTCGTATACAAGAGTCATACTTCTAATACCCTTTTGACTATTTGAAATTCTCGCACTTTTGTGAACAAGCGCCACGCTTCAATTATTATACCTTTCCCATAGTAACCCGACCCCCGATATTTTCAGGTGAAATACCCGAGCGGCGCCGTGGTCAACGAGGGCAATGAACTCACCCCCAAATCAGTAAAGGACATACCTACCGTCGTATGGGAGGCGGACCCTAAAGAACTCTACACACTGGTTATGACAGGTAAGTGGCCGTGTGATGCCAGGTTACAATAGCATTACCCCAGTAGTGAATGAAGGAGCTGACTCCCAAATCTGTAAAGGACATACCCACCGTCGTATGGGAGGCGGACCCTAAAGAACTCTACACACTGGTTATGACAGGTAAGTGGCCGTGTGATGCCGGGTCAGAATAGAATAGCATCACTCCCAAGTCTGTAAAGGACATACCCACCGTTGTATGGGAGGCGGACCCTAAGGAACTCTACACACTGGTTATGATAGGTAAGTAGCCGTGTGATGCCGGGTTACAATAGCATCACCCTATTTAGTAGTGAACTAGGGTAATGAGCTAACCCCCAAATCTGTAAAGGACATACCCACCGTCGTATGGGAGGCGGACCCTAAAGAACTCTACACACTGGTTATGACAGGTAAGTGGCCGTGTGATGCCAGGTTACAATAGCATTACCCCAGTAGTGAATGAGGGAGCTGACTCCCAAATCTGTAAAGGACATACCTAACCTACCGACCGTTGTATGGGAGGCGGACCCTAAAGAACTCTACACACTGGTTATAACACGTAAGTAGCCATGTTATGCCGGGTCAGGGTAGAATAGCATCACCCCCAAATCTTTCCCACCGTCGTATGAGAGGCGGACCCTAAAGAACTGTACACACTGGTTATGACAGGTAAGTTACACATTTTGATTACAGTTCTCAATAACGATATTTTACAGTTCACGACCGGCGATAAGGTGCAAGTCCGGGTTGGATCTGGTATCAAGCTAGACCTGATTTTCGATGAGAAAGTAGCTAGCCGTTGATTCCGGTAGTAAAGTGGTAAATACTTCCTACAGATGTTGCTGGATTGTCGCTTGGAGACGAGCATCAAGAGATAGAAATTTTGGCATTCATTAACCGGTGCATCGATAGCTCAGTGGCAGAGCGGTGCGGCGTTTACCTATGCGGCCCGGGTTCGATCCCCGGTCGATGCATGGAATTTTTTCTATATCTGATCATTTATGATTCCGGTTGCTGTCTTTGATGACTGAGACGGTTATTGTAACACAAAATATGCATGTCAGAAATCTAATAGGATGCGGTTAAAAAAAATTACACTAGAGTCCTCAGGATCTTTCAAAATCAACTTAAATGTTGGTAAACTTACAATCACACACCTGTGATATGCGTGTGTACAGAAATTGAAGGGCCCAGTTGCACAAGTCCGTCTGTTCTTTATTCTTTAAAAGTTGAATTATGAACTTAAATCTTTTTTAAATACGATTGTTTTTATAACTAATCAAAAAGAGGACTTAGGTACTTCTGCAACTGGGCTTTTCAATTTACAGTTGTCTACGATCTTACGATCTCTCCGCTATGGACTAGCCGAGGTGTGCCTTAGTCCTGTTTTCCAGGGTGGACCGCTAGGAGGCTAGGAGAGAACGATAATAAGACTTTTATTGATAAATTGCCTGTCAGAGGTGTGGTTCTGAGGTCACAGATAAATGTATTGGCCCTAAATAAATGATATTGACCTCCGCAGAGGTCAAGGCCTGCAGGCACGTTCCGAGCTAAATTGTCGAGCCCTGCAGTTATCTGAATAATACCTAGATGGTAGGTAAACAATTTTATAAGGAAGTTGTTCATCAAAAGTTTTAACAAACAAAAGTTTTAGAGGGACGTCGGTCCAGGGCCACAAGTCTGCTATTTTTGGCCATTGTAATGTCAGTGACATGGAACTGTGACTATCGCCACTGTGATTTTCCATTCTAAAAACTGTTAGCAGAATAAGAAGCTACCAAGACCATTCAACTGACATGCTATCGACACACAATTAATTGAAACGATTTTCATTTAGCAGACTTTACCAACTGTCATTCTATTGCCACTGTGATCTTCTATACTTCTATTGCTAGCGAAATATGAAGCGACACGACTAAAACGTTTTGAAAATAGCGGAATTCGGGCCTTGATTGGTACTTAGATGGCGTGTGGTAGCAGCTAAGAAAGTATACCTACTGCCCCACCCCTAGTGAACTCAGGCTGTTTCGTAAAAGGCGACGTAGAGTTTTTGACCTCGGCTGAATATCTGCCGTTAAGTATCTCGGCGGAAATATTACCCACAATAGCATTCTTAAAGAGTTTTGACGTCAGGCAGGCGGCTGGTCATATAACATTACCAAAATCTTTTGCTACATGATTGTTTAAATGCTATATATAACAAAACATGTTGCGCCAACCCCAACTGATTTGGGATAAGGGCAAGCAGATAATTGGTATCTACTTAGATGGCGGTCGGTACACATTTATGATAGAGTCTGTCCACTAGCAAGAGGCAGTTGAAAACTCTCATACCAGGCTTCATCGGATCATTCGACGGTATCCCAAGACGGTATCTCTCATGACAGGAATAGTAGATGCATGTACAAGATAATGCAGACTAGGAACATGAAATACTTGTAGCTCGTCAATTCAAGGTGGAGGGTGCACTGAGCCAATCAGGAATCGCGCTAGGGCTGCTAACTGGGTTGCATACCACAGTCGATACCGATAGTCATTGCTTGAAATCCTGTCTGAGTTAGAAATTTTTGCAAGTATTTTAATAATTGCTGACTGGATTGTCTTATTTATGGCTTTTATGATGACGGAGAGTAAGGATTTATATGTTTCTGAAAAGGATGCAAATAGAAATCGGCTTGTATTTAAAATTTTCAATCTGGGCAACCCTGCGCCATTGCCCTCCTGCTGACATCACCGTACACAGGATCTGTGCAATCAGATAGATAGCCGTTTAGTATCCACTGCAACTAGACCAGGTCGTAGCTTACCATTATCTATTGTGGCCTGCACATACCAGCGGCGTAGGTGTACTCTACAATATACAGGGTAACATTTTACCAGTGACCGATAGCGAAAATGCAGGACCGGGCGGTGATAAGGAACAACTTTCTCTAAGGAACATAGTAGAATTATGAAATAAGAATTGGGCCTCTCATATGCCGATCAGCTGATTTAAATTGCTATGGAAGGTCCAATTCTTTTTTCACATTTCTATCTTTGTTTTTTGGGAAAAGTTCTTCCTTAACACCAGCCTGCCCTACATTATCGCAATCGTTCACTAGTAAAATTTCAACCTATAGAGTCTTCTTCTGTAGTGTGGGACTCTGAGTCAACGAACGACACGTCGATCCTCGTGGGTAGAAAATAGAGTGAATTATATGCTACGATGTATTTATTACATATTAATCAGATAGGCTGGCAACCTGTTTCTTTTTGTAACAGCCGCGCTTCAAAGTTAAAGTCCCTGGCTGATTTGTTGGACAGAAACCAAAACCTACTATACGGGGTGTTAGGGACGGTGTAACGAAAACTTTGCAGGCATGCTCAGACCATGAAACTGAACAACTTTTACTATGGAGCCAATGGTGGGAAACGAAAATAAATTTCCGGTCTCCCATACAAAGTCAGTCAGCTGATCGTGAATTTTGCGTGGGAGGTCAGAAAATTTTTTTCGTTTCCCACCATTGGCGCCATAGTAAAAGTTGTTCAGTTTGATGGTCTGATCATGCCTGCAAAGTTTTCGGTACACCGTCCCTAACACCCTGTATTTCTCGTAATAGTTGCCCTTGGGGTTTCTATTTGCCTAAAGTGGCAAAAGCTATAGTAATTTAGCGGTTTTAAAACCGTAGGGACTACTACAATAGAATAGGACCACTCATACATACATACATACATCACGCCTTTATCCCTTGCGGGGTAGGCAGAGCGTCAATTACCGTAAAAGTATGGTCGTTATCGCCACGTCTTGATACATATTTGCAGGCCGTTTTAGCTATTGTCGTGTATCGCTATAGTGACAGGTTGTCAGCCTGTCGCCTAAAATTGCAAAACACATGATACCCTCGAGTCCTTTAGTCGCTTCTTACGACACCCACAGGAAAGAAATGGGGTGATGCTATTCTAAGCCGGCATCACACGGACCACTGAAACATATTTAAGTATAGTCCGGCAAGTTCGTGCGCGACCCTCCCTAGGGGTGACAGACGTTGGGAGGGGTGATGTCAGCGGGTAGCGGGAGGTGTAGCGGGGAAGTGAAACGCGCGCATCCGCGCCGCACGTCATATTAAAATGACGTGCTTCCTCGCCCTGCCACCGTCTGTACCCCGCAGGAAGGTCGCGCACGAACCTGTCGGACTATAGGATAAACATAAGCTACCTTACGTTCATTCCTTCAGAAAATCCTGTAGATATATTGTCTTTTTCCAGACCCTGACGCGCCGTCCCGACAGGAGCCGAAGTTCCGCGAGTGGCACCACTGGCTGGTGGGCAACATCCAGGGCAACCAAGTGGGCACGGGCGAGACGCTCTCGGCCTACGTCGGCTCCGGCCCCCCGGAGGGCACCGGCCTGCACAGATACGTGTTCCTCGTCTACAAGCAGCCCGGGAAACTGAGCTTCGACGAGCCCCGCCTCACTAACACGTGAGTTACTGGCACGCTCCACACAGCTACTAGGCTACACACAGCTACTAGACTACTCCACTGAGCTACTAGGCTACACTGGGCTACTAGGCTACACTGGGCTACTAGGCTACACTGGGCTACTAGGCTACACTGGGCTTCTAGGCTACACTGGGCTACTAGGATACACTGGGCTACTAGGCTACTCCACTGGGCTACTAGGCTACACTGGGCTACTAGGCTACACTGGGCTACTAGGCTACACTGGGCTACTAGGCTACACTGGGCTACTAGGCTACACTGGGCTACTAGGCTATCCCACTGGACTACTGGCTACACTAGGCTACTAGGTTACTCCACTGGACTACCAGGCTTCTCCAATGTGCTAATAGACTTCTCCACTGGGCTACTCGGCTTCTTCACTGAGCTACTAGGCTAAACAAGGTTACAAAGCTGCTCCACTGTGTTCCTCGTGTACAAGCAGCCCGGGAAACTGAGCTTCGACGAGCCCCGCCTCACTAACACGTGACGAAAAACCTTATCAACTGAGCTAAAACACTCGCATACTTTTTGGTAGAAGCAGCACATCGTATGCGATAGAGTAAAGCGAGCATGGCACTTCAATCTGACCAGAACCGTCATCATGCTGCGTGCGCGAGTGAAGCGAGCGCGTCATCCCCAAAGACCCGCATGCATTGTGACTTGCGAGTGAAGCGAGCATGGCACTTCAATCACCAGAAGCGTCATGCTGCGTGCGCGAGTGATGCGAGCGCATCATGCACATCATGCACAAAGACCCACATGCATTGTAACTTGCGAGCGAAGCGAACATGGCACTTCAATCACCAGAAGCGTCATGCTGCGTGCGCGAGTGATGCGAGCGCATCATGCACATCATGCACAAAGACCCACATGCATTGTAACTTGCGAGTGAAGCGAACATGGCACTTCAATCACCAGAAGCGTCATGCTGCGTGCGCGAGTGATGCGAGCGCATCATGCACATCATGCACAAAGACCCACATGCATTGTAACTTGCGAGCGAAGCGAACATGGCACTTCAATCACCAGAAGCGTCATGCTGCGTGCGCGAGTGATGCGAGCGCATCATGCACATCATGCACAAAGACCCACATGCATTGTAACTTGCGAGTGAAGCGAACATGGCACTTCAATCACCAGAAGCGTCATGCTGCGTGCACAAGTGAAGCGAGCGCATCATGCACATCATGCACAAAGACCCGCATGCATTGTGACTTGCGAGTGAAGCGAGCATGGCACTTCAATCACCAGAAGCGTCATGCTGCGTGCGCGAGTGATGCGAGCGCATCATGCACATCATGCACAAAGACCCACATGCATTGTAACTTGCGAGCGAAGCGAACATGGCACTTCAATCACCGGAAGAAGTGTCATGCTTTGTGCGCGAGTGTAGCGAGCGCATTATCTACATAGACACGCAAGCATTGTGACTTGCGACTACTTGCGAGCGAAGCGAGCATGGCACAATCACCGGAAGAAGTGTTATGTGTGAGCGTGTGTACACCGCGAGTGAAGCGTGTGTACACATAGACACGCATGCATTATGACTTGCGAGCGAAGCGAGCATGGCACTTTAACCACCGGAAGAAATGTCAAGCTGTGTGCGCGAGTGAAGCGAGCGCATTATCTATAAGGATTAACATGCATTGCAATAAGCGAGCAGAGCGAGCATTTCATTGTATATAACCGTGACTAAGGATGGGTCCACTACTGATATACTTATGTTTCGGTTTGCAGGTCGGGCGACAAGCGCGGCGGGTTCTCGATCGCGAAGTTCGCGGCCAAGTACGGTCTGGGAGACCCCGTCGCCGGGAACTTCTACCAGGCCAAGTGGGATGACTACGTGCCCATCCTCTACAAGCAGCTCGGCGCGTAAACCAACAACGTCCACACGCGAAACTGGTTGCATTGCACTAGACTAGGGGGTTAATAAGCTATTTTTGAAATTAAGCCGGTAAATTTTCAGAAATCAACGGCATTTAATATTCGTATCATGGATGTTATTTGTGAAAAGAGTGTTTTGTAATTTGCTCACTGAGGTTATATAAATTCAGCTCCAAAATATTCCGTAACTCCTGAATAAATTACAAGATAATTTAAATAATTACACCACGTAAATATACTTTTTAAATACTTTTGTTTTGTAATTTTAAATTATGGGAACGCAATAATAATATTAGACTGATTATTGATAAAGAAGTAGGCTTTCGGTCCTAGGCCTAAAAATTAAAGAAGCCCTAATATCAAATGTGTTTCAATAAAATTGGAATTCTAAGAGTGGAATTTTCTGATAGTAGGATTGTAATTTCGATACCAGTTGATGCATTAAATCTTAGGTTTTAAGACGATTGTTCTACTGCACTAATATAAGATTTCACAGTTTAATTTTGTTTTATTTCCGTATACTAAATAAATTCACACACGCCTTTATCCCTTGTACGGTAGGCAGAGCGTTAACGGCTGTGAAATGAATATATGTTGTTACAAGTTATTAAAATGTTGAGCTCGCTTCGCTTGCATGGTACGGTCATTGGAATAGGCCATATTTGACAGCTGTCAAGCCCATATACTAGAATATACGTCAACAAAGAAAGATATACCTATCATAGCATTAACATAATTTTGTCAACTGTCAAATATGGCCTATTCCAATGACCATACCGTAGTTTCCACAGAGTACATTAAATTATGTAGATAGATTTAACTTGCGCTGATAAAGAATGGATCCCGAATTAGCAACATTGTTGTTTGCCTCTTCGGGACCCATTCCTTATCAGCGCAAATTGTAGAAGGCACACAACATTAGTGATGAAAATAGCGAAAATGGTGATGAATGCCATTTATTGAGGGTTCATTTCCCAAACGCCATGGTCATGGTGATGGTTGTTGATGTAAGGTATGAAGGGCCGCATCCACGCCGGCGGGTCCAGCGGGAGCCAATCGCTGAGTCTCGTTTCCTGGAGATAAAATTCGATAAATGTTGATATATCGATGAGTCGTACATATCGATATCGATAAATATCAATTCATAATCAATTTAATAATCTAGACTAAAGATGAATGTCGTTTTGAAATGTAGGTATATTAATTAAGTTAAATATTTATGTTTATTGGAGTCCGGTCGACGAATTTAATGTGGCTGTAGCAACGGGCTGTAGTCTTGCACCAAGGGTCCGTACTACAGATGTAAATCAACCGGTTTAAAACGTTTAAAACCAAATTTCGCGGTTTAAAACCTGAAATCAACCGTTTTCAACCGTTTAAAACTCGCCTACAAAAAAAAAGTTCTGTGTTTTACATACACATACATACATACACAAATCACGCCTTTATCCCTTGCGGGGTAGGCAGAGCGTAAACAGCCGTAGGTACCTACAATACAGCCGCTATCGCCACGTCTGACTAATATTTCAGGGCCGTTGTAGAAAAATCGTGCCGAAATGCAAAAAAATTTTTGCCGAGTAGGTACTTAGGTATGAATTTTTGTATGGAACATCCAAATTATTAATATAACCCTGTATATACAAAATTCGGTGTTTCCAACGATTTTACACTGACTTGCTCATCATAGGTTACCTACGCTCGGGCCTCGGAGCGACAAACTAGGTAATAAACCCGCAAAATCACATCATTAATCCATTTCAGTGATCCTTACCTTTGTAATATTACGAAAATGTATTAAAATCAATAAAACATTGTTATCAACCATCCGCCGTTTTAAACCGAAAAAAACGGTTGTTTATGATTTAAAACGGTTTTTTTCGTTTAAAACGATTTGGTTGAATTGGTTTTAAACCGGGCTTACATCTATAGTCCGTACCTCTTTCTGTTGATAATGGATGCTCTGACGTCGGACATACAGGAAGAGGCACCCTGGTGCATGCCGTTCGCCGATGACATTGTTCTCGTCGGTGAGAGTGAACAAGAGGTGCAGAGCAGACTGGAAAGATGGCAGGAGAGGCTGGAGAGTGTTGGCTTGAAAATTAGCAGAAACAAAACGGAACAAATGTTTTGCGATTTCGGCGGTCTCTCCAGTTTTGTTCCGGTAGCGCTCATTGACGAACTCTTACCAGTCTGCTCCGACTTCCGGTACCTCGGTTCGCTCCAAGGTGATGGCGAAATAGACCGAACAGAACAATCAAGCACAGGATAAATGCGGGATGGATGAAATGGCGACAGGTTACGGGCACATGCAGGTTAATGCCCCTCAAATTGAAAGGCACGATATATAAGACGGCTGTGTGTGAGACCCTGTTGTCATGTATGGACTGTACTATTATGTATTCTGTGGTATGGTATGGATCAGAGTTGAAAAACGACTGCATGTAGCTGAGATGAGAATGTTGCGATTGATGTGTGGTGTGACAAGGATGGATAAAATAAGGAATGAGTATATTAGAGGGAGTTTGAAAGGGTATCCCTTTCATAGGCATAATTTTTTTCCACTAATATATGTTTTATCATAACATGTTTCACATATTTTTTTTTCACCTACCATTGCTTTGACATAATAATTTCTTGGCATAATATTTATCTTGGCATAATCATATTTTAGACTATTGTATTTTATACTAACAATATTTTGGCATAATTGCTTTTGCAATAATTTTTTTGGACTAATATATATATACATTATTAAGTTCTAATGGCAGGAAATGTAAGTCAATTAAGTATTTTTTAAGAAATATTAGGTTAAATTAGATCAGTTTTTAGGTTAGGTTAGGTTCTTTTTATACAATTTAGGGGTTCTTCTAATGCATCAGGTTTTTATGCCTTTTTTGATTATGGATATTACAATTTATGGTTTTGTATTTTAGGCCTATGTACTATTATGGCAATATTTTTTGTGCGTAAAGAAATTATGCCTAAACTGTTATGCGTACATTAATTATGCGTAAATATCATTAGTTTAAATTACAGTGTGCCAAAACATATTATGTCAATTCTTTTTATGCAAATGGATAGAGAACCGTTTGAAAGTAGCGCCAGTAACAGAAAAAATGAGAGGCAACCGTTTATCTTGGTATGGGCATGTCATGAGGAGAGATCACGGAGAGATGAAGAGCATGTGACAAAGAAAGTAATGAACGTGAATGTGGATGGACGCAGAAGAAAAGGAAGGCCTAAATAAGTTTGTATGGATTATATAAAAGACGATATGAAAAATAAATACCTAAGTGAGCCGTGAGGATTTGACTGCTGATAGAGATGAATGGAAGAAAAAGACTTGTTGCGCCGACCCCAAATAAATTGGGATAAGAGCAGGCAGATGATGATGATTAGATTATTGGAGTGTGCAGCGCTCGGACAAACCAGTTCTGGTTTATGTATGAGTGCCAAGCAACGAAATTGTAAACTATTTTATAATTAATAAATAAATACAAATACCTACCTAATCAAAATCAAACTTTGAATGGCATATCAAATCCATAAAAGTGCGCAAAATTATGTTACTAGCTTTACTACAAGGTGTAGAGTAGACAGTACGGTATCCGTCGCAGAATTTTTAGTAGGTAGGTAGCGTTGGTAGGTAGTAGGTAACGAAGAGTAAGTACCTTTTTTGGCGTAGATTTAATCAAAAAAAGCTCAATTGATCAAAAACAAATATCGAATAGAATGGTATATCAAATCCACAGAAGTGCGTAAAATTATGTTACTGGCTTCACTAACAATGCAGTACGGCCGTTGGAATAGGCCATATTTGACAGCTGTCTAAATAATGGTATGACATAAAGTCTATTTTTCTTTGTCGACTTAAGGTAAGTTCGTCAATTACCGCCTATGTAACTTTGAAAGCAAATATTTCTAATAAAAGATAAAAATTTAATTAAGTAAACAGGCGCGTCATATAATTTTAATATTCTTTTTTATAAATAGCATACAGCAGAGTAACATAATACTTTTAAAATATGAAATAAAACCAAAGACAAAACCCAGTCGCACTGGCAGAATTAAACTACGTGGGTGTTTAATTCGCCAATGAGTATTACTTGGTTGTAAATTTGTAATTGAGATAATTTCTGTAGTAATCATTGTATTAGGTAATCTGTCTTCATAATATTAGGCTAATCAGTAGGTACCTTCCTTGTTTCTAAATTATGATTTCTCTATTTTATAACACATAACACAAATTAATTTATTACTAACGACATCAAAACGTCGGTAGGCGCTATTAAACTTGGAGCCTAATTACGCCTGCCTAGTGTCTAATTACGCCTACCATACTAAAACTAACTACTTAAAAGAGAACAAAATGAGAATACAAAACTTTCATACTACCTGTCGTTTCGATTATGGAACTTCATAAAAAAATATCATAATCGCGCAAAGTTATTCTTGGTCCTCCGTGTAGGTGTTAATAACGCCTACAGGTGGGTAACAACGCCTTCAGCTGGGTAATATCGCCTATAAGGGGTCTATTATCGCACAGGCAGTATTAACCTTTATGACATATTTAACAAAGATTTTTGCAAAAAACATATCCGTGATGCTTTTGTATAAAGCTTAATGAAACTTAGATAGCAAAATATACAGTTTAACTAAAATAGTCCATGAAGGATATCAAACATTTTAAAATGAAGTTAAAACTTACCTGATGATTTCACGTATTTTTTTTAAGCGCAGCCAACATAAACATCTCCCACGAACAATACGCGGCCACTAGCAATAGTGGTTGCTATTCCATGCAGGTTTTCGGAAATTATTCTTGTTTTTCCTACTTTTTCAACCCAGGCGATATAACCCGACAGGCGGTAATATACTTACTTACCTTATCTTCTAGACGGTATGCGATTGACAGTTGCCAAATATGGCCTTTTCGACGTAGTGTTGCGTTCAAAAGCTACACAGGGTGTAGACCAGCAAGTGTAGACGAAGGTAAGGTATTTGCTGGCTGGGTATCCAACGCTGAATTTTGAGTAGGTATTTATCAAAATTTCCTAAAACTAAGTATTTTAATTAAGATTACGATTCTTTTATAATGTATTTGTTTAAAAAAGACCAATAAAATAGGCCGACACTTCGATATATCGATATCGATTATATATTTTGATAAATGCACCCTACCTGAAGGAAGAAGTTGCCAGCTACAGGGAATTCAGTCAGGTTGAGCTGCTCGGCGAAGTCTAATATGGAAAAGACTGCGCGATTCGGTGGATGGCTGCAATCATAATCATATTGATAGGTTGCAGGAAGGTTGTAGGTTGTTATTAATAAAAACAGTCCAAACTGTAGGTTTGGACTGTTTTTGTTAATATCTTACACTCTGTATGTAGGTATTGCTAATGTTTATCCACAAGCCAGACACTCACCCGAGCTGAACATCAACATGATATGGCTCCAACCCAGGTTGCCGGTACACCAGGAAGACCATCCTGCAAGTAGGGTTACCAACTATTAGTAGGTAAATAACCAAGTCAGATGTAAAAAAATAGTAGCTTAACAAGTACTGGTAAAACCATACAACTATGGTCCTAGCTTGCAACTTATGGTCCAAACAAACCCGCAGTTAAAAAATGAAAAAAAAAAACATACAAGTTTGTTCGGACCACAGTTGCAAGCTAGGACCATAGTTGCATGGTTGTACGGTATCAATTTATTTCTTTAGAAAAAGTATTGTCTAGATCCAGCATCACGTTTAAAAGGTTTTTGCCTTTTAAAATAAATTTTTCTACTAATGATAGGCCACAACTATCTGCTTGTGTCAAAGTGAGCTCGACTTTCCACGCTACAAACGGGCGTAGAAGCTAAAATAGCCGCTTTTGGAAAATAAGCTGATAATGACACGCATAACTCGAGTTCGTAAACTGGCGACGCGACGAGTCTAAAGACAAGCAGCGAATGTGTAGCAGGCTGAACGGTACTCATATCGCGAGCAAAGCGAGCTCGATTTTTCACCCTGCAAACGGGCGACGATTCTAAACAATAGTCGCGAGTTTAAAGCAAGCAGACCGGTAGGTTAACGTATTGCGAGCGAAGCGAGCTCGACTTTTTACGCTTTAAACAGGCGACGAGGCATTGATTTTAAAATTGGGCAAAAAAATATATAGTAGATTTAGCTACCAGGGGAAACTGGGACATTTGATCCCTGTGGGAGACATAGTATTTTTAATTTCCAGAAATTCTACCAAAGCTATGTTTATTAATGCTGGCAAAATTTTTTGTCTACGGTTTGGGAAAACTTTTTGTCACAGTCGGATGTGTCAACTATTTCACGTTTCAAAGTGACAGGTCTTTATATATTCTACTAGCTGCCCGTCAGCGGTTTCACCCGCTGCAACCCATCTTTTACCCCTTTAGGGGTTAAAAATCGAAAATCCCTGGAACACGTACTCAATTTTTTTAGCTGTTTGATCTAATTGCAAGTTTTGAAACAGATCGCATTTAAAAATCATAATTTTCCATACAAACTTTTCACCCCCTTTTTACCCCTTTAGAGGTTGAAAACCGAAAACCCCGAAAACACGTATTTCATTTTTTTACCTTTTTACCTAATCGCAAATTTTGAAACAGATCGCATTTTAAAATAAAGATTTTCCATACAAACTTTTAACCCCCTTTTCACCCCTTTCGGGATTAAATATCGAAAATTCCTGAAACACGTATTTAATTATTTTAGCTCTTTGATCTAATCACAAATTTTGAAACAGATCGCATTTAAAAATAGTGATTTTTCATACAAACTTTTAACCCCTTTTTTACCCCTTTGATGGTTAAAATTTGAAGTAAAGAATATTTAAAAACCTGCCTCTTAACTTACTCTATATACTAAAAAAACGCATCAAAATCCGTTGAGGGGTTTTAAAGATATAAGGAAACATACATACAGACACGGGAAGAGACTTTACTTTATACTATGTATTGATTGATGGCGGCGCAAGATGATTTTGACGAGTATTTATTTTATTCACACAACTTAAAAACATTATAAACAAAATCTTGGCACCATTAAACCGGGATTGGTTTGTCTCGGTGCTGCACAAAAGTATTTGCAGGTTTTTATTTACTACAAATAATTGAAGGTTTGTAAGAGAAACATTTTCATTATTAAGGATATTTCATTAGCAGTGAGTTTTGATTGAAAAATAACGTTTATATGAAGTATAAATTTTCTTTTTTTCTTAATTATAAATTATTTCTGGCCTGATACTACAAGGGTGACTTGGTACATTTTTTTAAGGGCCACTTGATTCTAGAATATTCTGCAAACATGATGATATTCTAGGGATATTGGGGATCAGTTAGCAAGAAAATTGTAATCAGAATTTATTGATTAAACATCGTGTATATTCAGGATGAATGGAACATTGTAAAATAATATTTTAATTTGATAGCATTTTATCACTAATGTATTTTTCCTATGGGAGACAATCCAAGACTGTTATAAAAATTCAATTTTTTTTTCGTTAAGTATATTATCGATTATAAACGGTTATTATAGAGAAAGTGGAAACAAAACAAAACTTGATAAAATAGCCATTTACTTTTACTTAATGTTTCACGTGTCCCTGACTATGGAACACATAATCCTCACATATTTAATAAACAAAACCAGATCTCCCATACTATGGGAGACTTGATTCGGGGCGGATCGAGTCATCCAACTAGGTGGATCATTTCTCCCTAATATTTTAGGGGCAGATCAAATATAATATAAGCATGTAAGTACTAGGCAAATTAAAAAAAAATCTACACGCTAGTTTTTGAGAAAATTGCATTTAACTAAAAAGAAAACAAAACGACAAAAGTGCAACCTACTTCGATGAATTTCATTTACGCGCCAAATAGAAGGTGCTGTGATTGGTTGGTTGTTAGTGTGCATGCCGTGTAAGTGAATCCTGTCTACGTGGCGGAAGGTCAGTCAATTAAAAAGTTTGTTTGAAAAAAGTGAAATACGTCGATTTTTTTTAAATGCCTTAGATGTTTTTCTTATACATATTTACGCATGCCCTTAAAATATTTGCAGTGAATTTAATACGACCTTATACCGGGAGTAACGGAAAGGGTATAACAAGCCGAAAGGAGGTCAAGGTACTCATGAAACTGAACAACTTTTCCCATGGAACATGGGTCGAAATATAAAAAAAATTTGGACCTCCCATAGTAAATCAATTAGCTGATCGGCGATTTTGTATGGGAGGTCCGAATTTTTTTTTCATATTTCGACCCATGCCCATGGGGAAAGTTGTTCAGTTTCATGAGTACCTTGACCTCTTTTCGGCTTGTTATACTCTTTCTGTTACTCCCTGTATACGGGACACATGGTGCAAATCTGTTTTACCAATTTTCTTTAAATAACTTTTACAACTATAGTATAATCTTAACTACACATACACAAATGGTACTTGGTTAAATTATGCATCGTTTAGTGTAAAAACGGGTTATATAATGTTAAAAAATTTACACATGAGATCACAAAATCAAATTGAGGATCAAGTGTCCCCAGTCTCCCCTATATATTTGCCCTACAGTATATAGTAGTTTTTAGATTAGATTAGATATTTTATTTCACATTATCAAATTCATAGTTACAAACAGTACTTAAACTAAATAAAAATGTCAAAGTATAATGTGATCGTCAAAAATAATAAAAATGTCAAAATGTTCTACAATAGTAGTATAAAAAATAAAATAAAAAAGGTATAAAAGGAACAGAAACAATATGTCAATTTACAATATAAATGTCACAAAACAATGTTATATACATAAAAAAGCAATAATCAGAAACAAATTGTGAATATGTCAAATTTTAAAAACAGATAATGTCAAAACATGTCAAAAAGTATAATAGAATAATTTCAATACAAAAAGTATTGGAAAACAATCAAAGTCAAAAAACTTATAAAATTAATATGTGCTATGTCCAAAAATAAATAATAAAAATAATTAATAATATTCTATTTTATAAATTTGAAATATTCACCTACACTATAGTACTCATTTTCCAATAAAAAGTTTTTCAGTCGGCGATAAAATGTTTCGTCATTTTGCTCGTTTTTAATATCTGTGGGTAGTTTCTCGTAATACGTCGGGCCTATAACGCGCGGGTTTTTGGTTGCGAGTTCTGTTCTCCGTCTGACTGTGCAGAGTTTCCCTACGCTACGGAGATTACGACCACCACCAGTCCGGCGACTGAAGTTTTGCAAATTTTGCCGAATATATTTTATAGTTTCGAATAAATACAGTGAGTGCAACGTCATGATTCCATGTTTTGCGAATAAGGTTCTGCACGATTCTTTCGGATCAATCCCTGCTAGAATTCGCAGAGCACGCTTTTGAAGCACAAAAAACCCGTTCACTGTCACTAGATGCACCCCACAACAATACCCCATATGACATCAGCGAGTGGAAGTGAGCGAAATAGACTTGCCGCATAACTGTGCTTGACACCAGTGGGCGCAATTTACGGAGTGCATACGCAGCACCACTCAGTCTAGAGCAAAGTGCTTCAATATGCGACTTCCAGTTGAGGTGTGAGTCCAGATTGAAACCGAGGAACCGACATTCAGCACACAGTGGCACAGGACTGACTATAGACGGTGGAGATCTTGGAGGGCCTGCCGAGAAGAGCATCAGGTTTGATTTTGTGGAGTTCAATATTAACCCGTTTGATGTAAACCACTCCATCAACTGTTTGTGAGTATTATTCACTTTGGTGCTGAGCTGATCATAAGTACGCGCGCTTACTACAACCGTTGTATCATCGGCAAACAATACAGTTAGACCTTCTGTTATTGAATGCGCCAAGTCGTTTATGAAGGCCAGAAACAAAGTATTTCCCAAAGCTGAACCTTGAGGGATCCCTATTGTAAGGTTACCAGCTTGTGACCTGATTTTACGTCCATCAGAGGTAACCTGTACGGTCTGTTTTCTATTCGACAAGAATGATGCTAGCAGTTGGTGAGCGTTATTTCTAATACCGTAAAATTTTAACTTATCTAGTAGTAGATCTCCCTGGATTACATCGAATGCCTTAGTGAGGTCACAGAATATCCCAGCAGTTTTGTATTTATCGTCTATACTCGTTATGATTGAGTCTATAACTTGATGAGCTGCGGTGTTACAGCTGAAATATAGTAAAATACTATATTATATAGTAGGCTTGGCAACCCTACCTGTAAGGGACATTGCCGTTGAACGGTGGGTCCGGGAACTTGTAGCTCAGCGTGTGTGCAGCTTTTTCCACGTTCCCATGATGGATGTTGGTCACCAACCAATGGATAAAATACGGTTTGCCCAAGTCCAAATCTGTAGGTAACGTTTTAGATAAGCTGTTAGTACATACATAAGTAAGTAAGTACAGTGGCGTATACAGCTTCAGATCGTGGGGCGGGTCACACACAGCACATATCATAGACTAATATCGCTGAACTACTCTACTCAGGCAGGATATGCATTACGAGCAAAGTATGGCTAATATTCCACGTCAACAAAAACAAGAGAGAAGTCATACCAACCAACACTATACATATTGCGAGCGAAGCGAGCTCAATTTTTCACGTTAGAAAGACATGCGAGGAGACACGCCGCGCCGCACCATCAGTGCACATTTTGCGAGCGAAGCGAGCCCGACATTCCGCGTGGAAAAGTCATGTCAGAAGACACACCGTACTGCATCATCACTACACGTTTCGCGAGCGAAGCGAGCCCGACATATCGCGTTAAAAAGCATGCAAGGATACACACCATCCTGCGGCAGCACAACAACAATTGCGAGCGAAGCGAGCTCGACATTTCGCGTTAAAAAAGCATGTGAGGAGTCACACCGTGCTGTCCCATCAGTACACGTTTCGCAAGAGAAGCGAGCCCGACATTTCGCGTAAAAAATGCATTTGTTAAGATACATCGTGCTGAACCATCTCTACACGTTTCGCGAGCGAGGCGAGCTCGACAATTCGCGATAAAAAAGTATGCGAGGAGACACACCGTGCTGCAGCAGCACAACAACAATTGCGAGCGAAGAGAGCTCGACTTCGACTAGCGGGCATGTAACTTACTGACGAACATGAGAGTGTAAAGGCTGTCTGGCTCGGCATCGTCATCAGTATCGTTCCAAGTCACCGTTGGTTTGACCAGGGAATCTAGGACGTATATCTGGTTGCCGTAGTTCACTTCAACTTCTGGATACTTCACCTGTAAGAAGAAAACCTCAGCTTAGACACGTCAGATCAAGTTATTAATGAAAATATGAAAAATATTTTTTGTAGCGTCGGCCAGGGCTTGAACCCGGGAGGGTGGGGTTACCGTTCCACTGCTCTGGCAACTGAGCTACTGGCGCCTAGCCAACCCTCACAAAATATAACGTTCAATTATTTATTTTCATTTATGAAGATAATACAGCATTGTGAGTCCCAATATTGTAGGGATTATACGTAGTGAATGAATGTTGGTTCTGGATAAAAGTTAGGTTGTCCGAACGATCTTGTAATCACAGTATGGATAGCCTATTGCAGGCTGCACCTCCTGGTTATCCGCAAGAGAGATGGTCCCGTGCTTCGGAGGGCATAAATCCCGGTCGATTGATTAGTTGATAAGTCGGGCGTGACACAAACGATTGAAAAGCTCTGTCTGGCACGGGTTCACCGGGTTGTCCGTCGAGTCGGTAACTCACCAACCGATACAGAAAGAGACATACATACATATATACCTAAGGTACCGGCGACAAATAAGGGCCACCTTAATTGAAAGTAAAATATTTGAAGTTTATTATCTACAGAAATAAAACACAATATAAGGTATACAAAACCTTTTATTCAATTATACATGTAATTTTTTGGCCCTGTACTTATGTGAACGCCCGAAATAATCTTTAAAAAAAAATCATCTGTTTGGCCCTTATTAAACCACAGGTGTTAAATAAGGGCCACCTCAAAATTGATAAAATAAGGTTTTTTGCTGGGTAAGCAGAGCGTAAACGGCAGTAAAAACGGCCATTTACACTACGTCAGAAAAAAGTCTGAGACTTATTCAGCAGACTGTGTATTACCATAAGATTTTAGAATGTCGCCTAAAATTGCAACTTAGTCACTTCCTAAGACACTCTCGGGAAAGATATGGGATGACGCTATTCTAAGCCGGCACCACACGGCAAGAAGAAGACTTACGTGCAATAATTCTGCTGGTGAGTATGGTATGTGATCAGGCACAATCTTAGCACTAGCGAAAAGGTCATTAAGATCTTCTGGCTTATACACATGGTGAATCCTTTGGGCGATATTCCATTCTACGACGGTTAAAACTACTAAAAGCACGGGCACTGTTGTAAGAACACTCATATTTATCTACAAACAATTATAGCTGAAAATGAAGTAGGTAAGGACTACCGTAACTATCTCTATGAAATTATGTAGTTACGAACCTAACAAGTTTGCCCCGTAAATAATATCGCCAACGAATCCACCTACCTAACCATTTAAGGGACCCACTTACAGTGGTTGTTCTTAGTATTTGAATGATACACCTGTATAAGTTGGTTCCATAAATGGGAAGGTGGATTTGCTGGATGATAGTTAGTACCTACCTATAATATTTTATTTATTTATTACCAAGTTTTGTTATAAAAGAGGCTACTTAACTATGTTCTCTCATATAGATAGGTAGGTACCTACTCTTTGCTCGATTGGCACCTTTTTTCCCGTGTTATACACGCACGTGTATTGCAATTTTATCCGATAGGCTGTACGGCCGTCTACGCTGTACATTCCTCTCAAGGTTTATAGGCGTGATAATGTATGTAGGTACAATACTTCGCGAACGATAGCGGTTTGTGACAGTCACCTCACCATCATACAAAATTACTACATGAAAATATGACAGCCTCAATTTTGATGCGGTGACCTGTGCCAACAGTATCCGGTTTTTGAATTTGACCTCCCATAAAAATGCTGACAGATAATAAGATAAAATAAGGGTTTCTAGTGGACTACGAAACTCTAAAAACACATGTCAAATAAATTCTTCGATATTAAAAAAAAAGCGGCCAAGAACGTGTCAGGCACGTTCACAAAATAGGGTTTCGTAGTCAGTCAACGTTTAAGTATCTTTCAGCGTTACAAAGTTAATTTTGTTGCTCGTTTGTTTGCAGCTGTATGGTTACCAACCGCAAATTGAAAAACTTTAATATTTCCTTAATCTTAAGTGGTACAGTATTCGTTATAGTTTTCATGGTAATTTCATATTAAGAACTATATTCCATATTTTTTTCAAATTTTTAACATGCGTACTTTAGAAGTTACAGCTGGAACAAATTATGTCTCAAAAACGCCCCTTTTAAAAGCAAATATCTCGAGACAAAAACATTTTAGAGAATTTGTTTCAAAGAAACCTCCCCTTAGTTTTAAAAGACCTATTCAACGATACCCTACTCAAATTATAGGTGGAAGAATTTTTTTTGCCCCCCTTTCACATGTATGGGAAGGGGGTCCAAAAAACAATAACAATATTTTTTTCTCAACATTTCTAAATTTGGCTCAACACGATCTATCTTCGCACCAAATTTGATGTCAATTGCTCCAAAACTGACGAAGTTATGAGGGCGCGGCATACAGACAGACAGACAGACAGACAGACAGACATACTTACCGAAATTATAAGGGTTTCTAGTAGACTACGAGACCCTAAAAACAATATTTCAGATTGGTAGCTAAGAATCTAGATCGAATCTTTGAACCACTTAAACAGAAGACCCTGTATAAAGACCGCAGAAAAATAATAAAATATTTCTTCCATTATTATGGGCGGAAGCGGATACCACTATATGGCCTTTCACATAGTTTTAAGAGGCTACTATACCGAGCTGAAAGTTCGTGAGCTGTCAGTTGATAAAAATATTTCTATCTCATTTATGCATCCCACCCGACCCGCAACCGTAAAAGTGACAGTATAGCTCGCTACCGGAAAATTTGCGTTCTGGATTTACCAGGTTCCCCGTTCGAAATCACCACCAAATTTGTTGATAGTGGCATTATTTTGCTGCCAATAAAATATTATATGCCCGTATCATTTGTTTTGCTGAAATTATTGTCACATTTAGAAGATACCAAGGCGTAAACTTTGTGATAATTTTAGAGCATTTTGCCACGGCCATATCTTTTTTTAAATGCATTATTACAACCAGAAAAAGAATATAGAGCATAGATCTAGTCCAGAAGAGTTACCGTGCCAAAAATTGAGTCGATCGGTTGCGAATTGGCAGAGGGATACGTTGAAAGCGTTTGTATGAAAAATAATGACTATAGATCCCTCTTAATAATCATAACATCATCTTAACAATGATAACCTAGATATTTCTTGAGGACAATGGGCACATCCCATTTTTCTCGGAAAGGTTAATAGTAAGCTTAAGTTTGTAAACTAAGTCGTAGGATTGTTTGAATACCATATTTCCAACATTGTAGTGATAATATAAAAAACAAAACCCCGACTGCGGTAATTTTACACTTGTATTTTGGGATAAAAATACGCAATCTTAAATTTATGCATTTTTAATATAACCAGAGTCACTCACGCTGCTGAGACGAATCTAACGACACCTCACATGTCAAGATCCGCCCAACCGTTTGGGCTGTAACCCGTGAAAACGAATTTCTGGATACATACATAGGTATATACATATAGGCATACATAAATATTCTCGAAAAACATAACCCTCCTGAGGCAGTCGGGTAAAAACTACATCGCATTAAGTTAAGACTGTGCATTAGGACAATACGAATATGCCAAAATAGCGCAGCAATGGGCGTTGTTACGTCTGATATCCGTCTTAAGGGTGGTAGGTACTAAGGGTTAAAAAATTCTGACACCAGGGTTCGTCGGGTCGTTGGACGACTTGGTGTCCCACTTGAAAAGGAGAAGAAGAAGGGTGGCATACTTGCGCTACCACAGGGCGCATTCATAGCAAAAACTTTTTGCCTAAGTATTTGATTGGGTTTATCGTCGAGTTATTGATAGTTGATTGATACTATCTATAACTGTCACTTGAAAACCCATCCAACAGCTTTAAAACTTAAACATTCCTATACACTTTACAACTACATTTAACATTTTTTCTATTTACTGTATATAGGGTGTAAGGGACAGCCCTCCGAATACTAAAAGGGTGCATTCAGACCACGAAACTGAACAACTTCCCATAGAAATACATTTTAGGAAACGTAAAAATTTTTTTGGTTTCCCATAGTAAATGCAATCAGTTGATCGTGATTTTGTATGGGAAGTCGAAAATTTTTTTTCGTTTCCTGAAATTTATTTCTATGGGAAGTTGTTCAGTTTTATGTTCTGAATGTACCCTTTCAGTATCCGGAGGGCTGTCCCTTACACCCCGTATTATGTCACCGTGAAATTACAAACATCGCTGGATTACAATTTATCTTGCTAAATTCTGTTTGTACTTACAATCGATAATCAACGAAATGGCCATCACCTGTGAAACAAACATGGCATCGCTGGCAATATGACAATTTTTTCGGGTTTAGTTTGTTAATTGTAATCTGCTGAAAAATAATACGTTGAATTGTAATACCGGTGTATATGTCACCGTGAAATGACAAACACCGCTAGATTATAATATTTCTCGCTTAGTTACAATCTGTCGAAATATTGACAGGTCAAATCAGCTACTTTTTAAGACGACAGAGAGAAATATGACGTCTAAATTCAATATTTTATTATGGATTCAAAACAATAACTATTCTATAATTTTTGTGTTTAATAATTCTAACTGTAAATATTCTGAAAAACGATAAGTAAATGTAGTCTGTAATATTTTTGGATACCAGTTTTAAGCATACAACTTTTGTATTTTACGGTCAAGTAGCGAATTACAATATTTTGAAGCTAATGCTGCTAAAGTTTAGCGAGATAGATTATAATCTAGCGTTGTTTGTTATTTCACGGTGACATTCACACATCTCTTGCGTACCGGTATATAGTCGCGACCGGTCCACTTTCTAGCCAGTGTCACATACGCTTTCAACCGGAGAGGTTGCATTTATCGCAATCATGTTGGGGTTCACAAAATCTGTTCTTCTTTGTCTAGTGTGTGTCGGTTTGGACAAAGTATTGGCTGAGACGCTAAGTGAAGCCTTCATGAAGTATGGAGTGGTGCCCGACGCTGTAAAGGTACCGCCAAGCGCATACCTTAAGGTAAGAGACGGTTTTGTTTTTTCTCCAAGGTAAATATCTAGGCAGTTGTTGTTTTTACTAGGTAGATACTGTATTGCAATCCCTCCTGCCTCATACATTGTATCTACTGTGCTAAGGCAGTTATATTTAATTTATTTTTGATTGGAGATTGGATAATATACAGGGTGTAAGGGAGACCTCTCACTCGACAATAACAACGGTAATATAGGAGAGTAACGGAGAGCCACAAAATAGGTACCTACTGATAGGATGCTTTCCATGAAACTGAACAATTTTCTGTTATAGTCTAGTAAGTAACGTCACAGCTATTCGGATTGCCCCATGAAGCTGAAAATCGGCATGTAGGTACTTCTTGACCTCCTTATCAAAATTAGACATGGAGCCCAGCGGGCACCACCCCCTTAACCTTTTACCACCCCCCCCCCCTCTTTTACAAGGCGTAACTCTTGAAGTAATTGACTTCGAGGGTAGTTTTTATTTCATATCGTGCGTGACATCTCACTTGAAGCTTATTGTGCCCTCAAATTACCCTTTAGGCCCCCCGGGGGGCACAAAAGCCTGAAAAGTGGGGTGTCCCGTTCTTATATCTAATCTATCGACTCCCAAGAGGTGTTAAAAGTTACGTAATTAGACACAGATTGCAAAAAACCTAATATATCTTTAAATAATATTTATCTTTAGGGCTCTATCGATCGTTAAAGTGTTGTGACTACGAAACCAACATATTATTATTGTTTTTTAATGTTCGGCAAAGCCCTTACGATAAATATTATTTAAAGATATTTTAGGTTTTTTGCATTCTGTGTCTAATTCCGCAACTTTTGATACCGCTTGGGAATCGATAGCTTGAAAATAAGAAAATCTCATACAAGGACGGGACACCCCACTTTAGGGGCTTTTGGGCCCTGGCCGGGGGGCCTAAAGGGTAATTTTGAGGGCACAATAAGCTTCAAGTGAGATGTCACGCACGATATGAAATAAAAACTACCCTCCCAAGTCAATTACTTCAAGAGTTAAGCCTTGTAAAAGAGGGGGGTTGGTAAAAGGTTAAGGGGGTTGGTGCCCGCTGGGCTCCATGTCTAACTTTGATCAGGAGGTCAAGAAGTACTTACATGCCGATTTTCAGCTTCATGGGTCAATCCGAATAGTTATAACCAGCTATTGACGTTAGTTACTAGACTATTAGTAAATATTTCAGTTAGTATGCGACCACGCGACATAGATCTTTTCTACACCTGTATGTCAATATTCTTCACTTGTTTTGATAAAATCCATACGATTTGACATCTCGCACGCGAGATAAGTCTTCCTTTGGTGCGAATGCTACGTCGATTATTTACGTCTCCTGAAAATTTTAGTTATAGGAACTTATTTAGTGAGTATAGTATTAGTAGAGCTGACCTTACACTCTGTATAATAATAATAAATAACACACAAGCTTGCCAAGGTTGATGTAAATTATACATTCATTCATACAAACACTCAAATTGCTTTAGTTTTCCCATATCAAAAACCACTAGCTTAGACCAGCATATCAATTCACTGCTAAAAGTAGGGGTAGGTACCCCAGGCTGTACAGTGTACACCATCATTACATAGGCACTTTTTCCCGCTTTTACCACCCAGAATAATAAGAACACCACTAAAAACATTTACATACAATACATCAATGTAGAGATCTATTATCTAGAGACAGATGTTATCGCGATTTTTAAGCATGCTCGTACGTATATCTAAAATAGTCGATAGATCGGGGTTTCTAAGCATGTTCTTGTATATCTAAAATAGTCGATAGATCGGAATTTCTAAGCATGTACGTACTCGTGTATATAAAATAGGCGATAGACTATCGTATGGATAGATAGTTAAAAATGCAGCAAAGTATTCATAGTGTAATTTCTTAGATTGAAAAACTATCGATACTTAGTATCGATTCACTACAAAACAATCGAAAATATCGAACTATCAATTGTTTTTCAATCGATACGATACTACTATCGATAGTAGTGCACTTGACGCACTGACTTGACGATAGTAGGTAAGTATTTCTACAGTTTGATCAATCGAAAGTATGGATAGTATCGATACTGTAGATTGGCCTATTGACTGTGTTGGGGTTTTCGAATGAAAACTATCGACAGCAGTAATTCGGCAACACTACAAAATAGAATTCTTCTTAGCATTTTTAAGTGGTTTCCGTATGCCAAAACCGGTTTGACGATTTTGCTGACAGCTGACAGATAACGAAGATTTTACACAAGTCCGATGTTCGATAAGTTTAGGAAATGATAATATACCTAGCCTCCTATTTATTAAATGTAATATTTATGTCTACATAGATATTAATGAATGTCACTCATCATCATGCATCACATCAATCTTTAGCAGTCCACAGTTGGACATAAGTAAGTAGGCCTCCTCCACGGTTGCGCCACTCACTTTCGCCATCCAGTCATTACCAGCCGCCTTTAATTAATATAAGATGTAAAAAAACAACTGCAAATATATTAAGGGGTGTACCAGCCCACCAGCCCATGAAACTGAACAACTTTGTCCAAGGAACATAGGTCAAAATGTGAAAAAATATTCCTCCCGCCTCCCATACAAATTGACTCGGTCGGTAGTATATTTTGTATGGGAGGTCCAAATAAAATCACCGTCATCACCTGCCTGTGCCCTTAGGTATCCCAAATCAGTTGGGGTCGGTGCAAAATGTTTCGTTACAGTACAAAATCATGTAGCAGAAGAATTTGGCTATGTTTCTTTTGTGGCCGGCCGCCAGCCTGACGCCTTCCGGGAATGCTATGTTAGGTGTTATTACCGCCACCATAGTCGACAGATATTCAGCCGTGGTCAAAAACTCTACCTCGCCTTTTACGAAACACCCTAAATAGACTAATGTAATAAAGCAATAACACAAAATAATTCCAGGTGAAATTCCCAAACGGCGGAAGTGAAGCAAAATTGGGCAACGAGTTGACTCCTGATGAAGCGTCATTGTCACCACATATCAACTGGCCGGAGGACCCCAACTTACTCTACACTGTGATCATGATTGGTGAGTTTTGGGGCGGTCTTGGGCAACGAGTTGACTCCTGATGAAGCGTCATTGTCACCGCATATCAACTGGCCGGAGAACCCCAACTTACTCTACACTGTGATCATGATTGGTGAGTTTTAGGGTGGTCTTGGGCAACGAGTTGACTCCTGATGAAGCGTCATTGTCACCACATATCAACTGGCCGGAAGACCCCAACTTACTCTACACTGTGGTCATGATTGGTGAGTTTTGGGGCGGTCTTGGGCAACGAGTTGACTCCTGATGAAGCGTCTACATAACCGATGCTTTTTAGGAAAACTTACAAAATTTTGCTCTTTACTCATCATGATAGGTGAGTCTTGGGCAACGAGTTGACTCCTGATGAAGCGTCCACAGAACCATTACTCAACTGGCCAGGCGACCCTAACGCCCTCTACACTGTCATCAATGTGACAGGTAAGTGTTCTTGTTTCAAGTTAGGCAATGGGAAAATGGTTGGGAAAATGGCTGCTGAGCTTTTGATCTGATCTGAGCTGAGCTGAGTATCGCACAACGCTGCTTAAACCATATTTGTATTTAGGTATTAGGATATTAAATGCACTCAAAATGCTATACTATTCTCTTAAAAACGAAAAATTGGGACTTGGACCCGGGACTGTGGGCTACCGTCAGACTGCGCTGCAAACAGAGCTACCGGCGCTTGGATGACAAAAACGAATCTCTCAAACACTTGAAGCTCGTCTCGAAGCGACGATTTTAGCGACGTCTAGCAGTAGTTATATACAACCAAAAACGACCTGTGGGACAGTACCCCACGGTCCCAGGCCCTGGCTAGAACTCCAGCACCTTTCGACCTCCGTCAAGACTCCTTTGCGCTTTCTAACTAATGAAGTGTTTATTTTTACAGACCCCGACGCGCCTTCCCGCACAAATCCGGTCCGCCGCAACTATTTACACTGGCTGGTGGGCAACATCCCCGGGAAGAATATGATCAAAGGTACCACGCTGGCTGAATACCTCGGCCCAGCACCTCCGAAGGACACCGGCCTCCACAGATACGTCATCCTAGTCTACAAGCAGAAAGATGACAGAAGCAAAATAGTCTTCTCTGAAACGTTCCCAGATCAGTAAGTATTATTTTATTGATGACTTTATAAACGAGCGACTCAAACTAGCTGCATACAGCTCTGCTATTCAAAATATGCCGCCACGATAAAAAATCTTAGTCAGGTGAAGACGTTTGTATGTAATGATGGAAAACAGATATCAATCGGGTATCCTCTTAAAAATGTATCGACAAGTTAAAATTGACAACAACCTTAAAATCTTTCAGGGAGAAAGGCAGACGTGGGAGCTTTGACCTGGAGATGTTCACGGAAAAGTACCATCTCGGCGTCCCCATCGCTGGCAACTTTTTCACGGCGAAGAATCAACACAATTAAGTATGGCTGGAAGCTGATGAAGGCCTGGCAAATGATCCAGTAGTACCACATAGACAAAAGTATACGTTTATTCACAAAAAAGGAAAAATACAGTACCTAACCTTTCTGCTAAGATCCGCAGTACCCGATCTTTCCGCCAAGCAAACGCCATGCACCCTTGAGCCCCCCCGGACGAGAAACTGAAAACTAAACCTGACGGGCTCACACTGGTGCCGTGGGAATAAGGTCGATGCCTCGTTTGGGATGCAGCTAGCGCTCCATCTGCGAGACCCGATCGCCAGCTGAAAGAGCTGCCTCCCAAAAACGGCAAAGATATAGTCTGGCTAGCGAGTCTTTGGACGTCAAATAATTCAAATATTTCAAATGGCAACATGTTAACACTGAAAAACTACAATAAAACAATTTTGATACTTACTATTTTTTTGTTTTCTGCTCATTAGTTTGTGTTTACCTTGCCTACCGGTATGTATGTATGATGTATCTACCGGGAGTAAAGGAGGTCAAGGTACTCATGAAACTGAACAACTTTCCCGATGGAAGATGGGACGAAATATGAAAAAGAATTTGTACCTCTCAGAGTAAATCAATCAGCTGATCTGCGATTTTGTATGGGAGGTCCAAATATTTTTTTCATATATCGACCCATGTTTCATGGGGAAAGTTGTTCAGTTTCATGAGTAGAGGTCAAGGTACTCATGAAACTGATCAACTTTCCCGATGGAACATGGGACGAAATATGTAAAAAAATTTGGACCTCTCAGAGTAAATCAATCAGCTGATCTGCGATTTTGTATGGGAGGTCCAAATATTTTTTTCATATATCGACCCATGTTTCATGGGGAAAGTTGTTCAGTTTCATGAGTACCTTGACCCCCTTTCTGTTACTCCCGGTAGATACATCATACATACATACCGGTAGGCAAGGTAAACACAAACTGAAGAGCAAAAAACAAAAAAATAGTAAGTATCAAAATTGTTTTATTGTAGTTTTTCAGTGTTAACATGTGAAAGATTTTTAAAATTGGCGCCATTTCCGTGTCCAAAGACTCGCTGGCCAGACTCTACTCTAACCTCCTAGGGCAAGAATGTATATTGACCCAGGAGGATGGAGTATTTTTGCGGTGGAGGTGACTGGTGCTCGAAGTGCGAAGGCTCGGGTGCTTATATCCGAATTGGGGAGGATTATCAGCCGGGCAGAACCCCGCTCAGGGTCGTACCTGGCGCAGCACATATAGCGCTGACGATCCAAAGCGGAAAAGCGCCGCCTGTGTGATGGGTACGTTTCCCCCAGGTACGAGTACGACTTGAATCGGGTTGTTTTTGATGGATTTGATTAGCATGTACTTAGCATTAAGTAGGTTAAAAAAATTGCAATTTTTAAATAATGATAGGTAGGTATATCTGAAATTTAAATAGATAAAATAATATAAAATGTTATGGATTCATTTCGCCGGAGCATTCCATGTAATATTTACATAAGTAATTTATCCACCTCAATGATAGGTTATTTTCCTATCAGGGAAAAACCTACGTGTCTTGTTTTTTTAATAAAAGAATTTTGATCCTAGTAGTGAGCCTTTTAATTTCTAATATAACATCATCTAATATAACCATTATCAACAGCATATCCAGCTGCCCATTTAAACGACCAATCAATACTGGTTTGACATATAAATACTAAGGAAACCCAGTATAAGTTGGTCCCTGAAATAGGTAGGTGTACTTGCTGACGATAGTATCTACTGCGAATTAATGCCAACTGTCCCTCGATCTGAAGCTGTATATTATACGGGGTGAAATTTTACTAGTGAGTGACCGATAAAGAAAACTCAGCACCGGCTAGTGATAAGGATCAACTTTCCCCAAGGAACATCGAAATGCGAAAAAAAAATTTGGACCTTCCCTACAAAACCGCCGATCAGCAGCTGATCTCCCATAGTAACAACAATCAGCTGCTGATTGTTGTTACTATGCGAGATCAAATTTTTTTTTCGTATTTCGACCTATATTCCTTGGGGAAAGTTGTTCCTTATCACCAGCCGGTCCTGAGTTTTCGCTATCGGTCACTTGTAAAATTTCACCGTATATGCCACTGAAACCATTATAAGTTGGTCCCTTACATGGGTAGGTGGATGTGCTGGCGACAGTACCATCATTGTTACTTGTACAACAGAAAACCCCTGTCCTTAGGCTGTCATGCCTTTCTAGCATTACATTAATGCGAAACAATAATTTTTCATAATTAGCGTCTATTGAATTCAATTGAATCAGTGTTTAAACAGACCTAGGCCGAGTCAAAGGTCTCTAGAGTGTCTCTGAAAAATCTATCAACGACTGATAACAACAAAGTTTTTTAATTTGTGAATAATACCTAATTTGTTATTTTTACCCACACTTTTGCCTAGATCAGACCAGACACGCAATTTCAGAATTTTGATGTTCCTTCAAATTCAAATAGTTCTTGAGCGTTTTGTCATATCGTATCTTGTACGATTTATATAATTGCGTGACTGAATTATACAGGGTGTAAATGACAGCTCTCCGAATACTGACACGGTGCATTATGTATGACTAAGAAACTGAACCACTTCTCTTAGGAAAACATTTCAGGAAACGTACATATTTTATTTTTGCTTCTCATAGTTATTGCCAATCCCGCATGTTTTTTACGTATCCTTTTTTTTTCTTATGGCTAGTTGTTCAGTTTCATTGTCTGAATGCGCTATCAGTATTTAGAGAGCTGTCCCTTACACCCTATATAAGTGGCGAAATCCCAACTCGGTAGAGTTTACTCTACAGCAGGTTGAAATTGAAGAGACTGCGGGTTCAAATCCTGTTTAAAATAATTCATTTTTTTGTGTTTTTTTAAGGAAATTAGTATCATTTCACGAACAATGTTTTTATACAAAGACAGATATGCGTTATGTAGTACGTTGTTTTTCTGGGCATGTGTGAATGGTTATGCCAATGTGTTCACATACGAGAAGAAAGTGGCTGAATTGTTTAAGTACCACTCGGTGGTACCGGATGTGATACCGAAGGCACCGGAAGAACTGGCTTATGTAAGTAAAAAAATATTTATTTCCTAGCTATATACCACACGCGCGCCGTTTCCCTAATTTGTGTACCTATATACGGTGAATTTTTATTAGTGACCTATAGCGAAAACGCGCTCAGAACCGGCTGGTGATAAGGAACAACTTTCTCTAAGGAACATAGGTCGAAATATGAAAAAAAAATTGACCTCCCATAGTAGGTAACTCCAAATCAGCTGATCAGCAATTTTGTATGGGAGGTCCAAACTTTATTTTCGTATTTCGACCTATATTCCTTGGGGAAAGTTGTTTCTTATCACTAGCCGGTTCTGAGTTTTCACTATCACTAGCCGGTTCTGAGTTTTCACTATCGGTCACTAGTAAAATTTCACCCCATATACTATCCCAGATAAACTAATAAGTGCTAATAATTTGAATAACACTACGTGAAATTTTACTAGTGACCGATAGTGAAAACGGCTGGTGATAAGGAATAATTTTCCAAAGGAACATAGGTAGGTCGAAATATGATTATAAAGTTGCACCGCCTATACAAAATTGTTGATCAGCTAACTTGAGTTACTGTGGGAGTTCCAAATTATTTTTCATATTTTTACCTATGTTCCTTGGGGAAAGTTGACTAGCCGGTTCTGAGTTTTCGCTATCGGTCACTAGTAAAATTTACCCTATAATGTAAGTTAGATTTAAATGCACTCACATTATTATTCTCATTATTTCTCATAAATGAAAATAAGAATTTGATAAAAAGACGAGACGAGCATCAAGTGGTTGAAAATTTCGTTAGTTTCGGCTAGGCGCCGGTAGTTCAGTTGGCAGAGCAGTGGGACGGTACGGTACCTACCCCACGGTCTCACGTTCATGATCCGGCCGATAAAAATAATATTATGTTTATTTCATAATTTCATGAAAATTGCAAGAAAAGGTTCTTAATACAGTGTGCGGAAAGTTTGGTTTGGAAGAGAAAGAACATAGTGTAACAATTAAATTTTTTCGGGATAGAACTTCTTACAGAACGAAAACCCTGAACATAAATTTTAACAATGATTATAACTTTTTTTAACTTAAATTAGGTAAACAGTTTTAATTTGAAATGGTTTTTAATTGATTTGTGCAGTGCGAAACGTTTAAAACCGGATATTCGAGTTTAACTCGTCAATCAAATTATCAATGTTACATTGTTATCCTGAAATTAACAAATAAAAAAAAACGATTGGCTTCAATGTAATTTTGTATTTATTATGTATTTGCACCAACCACGCCTCAATAGATAAATAAATATGGCATTCGAAAGCAAAGACAACACAGGGTGTTATTTTAAATGCGTGTCTTAATATAAGGGTGGGAGAAAGTATGTAGGTAAGTACAACGAATTATACCTAGATGGGTAAGTACCTATCGATAAAGGATGCCCTAAAAATATTTAGTTAATGAATTTTTTTGTCTTTTGTGTAAATGTTCTTGTGCGCAATATAAAATAAAATGTAGGTCAAAGACATTTTCGTGCATGTTGTCATATTTCATACTTATAAACGAAACAAAAATCACTAAGGTAATCACTAACCGCATGTGTTTCCGGTGTTTTGCCGGATCCGTAATTTACGAAATTCTATACAACAAGCAGTTATCATGGCACACGTCACTGCATTAAAATTGCGATTGTCCAGGTTGTCATATGTTTGGTAAAATTTTCCTGTACCTACCTATAAATTGCGCAGGTAAAAAATGGACCTCAAATTGACAGCATCATTGTTGACATCTTGCACATATTCATATTAATTATAATAGGACAGAGAAGCAAATAATAAAGTTGAAAATTCGGAATGCATTCTTTATCTGCGCAAGTTGTACGTGGATGATTCGCCATTGTAGTAAGTTAGCAAATTGCGTGTGAAATCTTTTTGCGTGTCGTAAAATGACAGGCAAAGCAGATCTTACTTATAAAATGTCGTGACTTACCTAATTAGAAGACGACCCATTTAAATAATAACCTTAATAGTGACTAAGATTTCCCACGATCTAGTGAAATAAATATTTCACTTTATTAAATTTATTCGACTTGTTTTTGTTATGCAGACCGTGTGATACCGAAAATGCAGTAGGTCTAAAACGACTATTCACGACAACTTTCCACCGGCTTGTTTTGTATGGAAATCCATTCCGCAGGCCTTTCGTTCCTGTTTCATCCCAAGCCCTGACGAGATGTCCAATAGAGTTAAACAAGTAATTTCTATAGAAAACATGTCACGTCATCGCATTTTTTGTCCCTTTCTACGATTATTTTGAGACTTTGTCTATGCTGTATCGACAACCGTGCTTTCGACACTGTGCTCGATAACGAGCAGTCAGGACCGACTGGTGAAAAGGAAAGGTGCAAGTATGAAAAAAAGTATTACCTCCCATACAAAATTGCCGATCAGATGATTTGAGTTAAACTATGGGAGATCCACATTTTGTTTTCATATTTCGATCTGTGTATTTGGGGAAAGTTGTTCCTCATCACCAGCCCGTCCTGCATTTTCGCTATCGGTCACAAGTATAATTTCACCTAGTATAATTTTAGTAAAATTTCACCCAACTAATTTTACAAAGTGTTTGGAAAATATTAGAGCAAAATCTCATGTGGGTTAACACAGCGCAATGACTGAACAGCTTCTGTTTTACCGATTCTAGCAAAATTTTTATGATAAGTTTTTTTATAGTTTCTGGTAAAAGCGTGCTCTCATTTCCAAATCGGTTTAGTGTAGGTACCTACTTAAAATTTAATGGTAACGGTACTAAGTAGGTAACGGCACTACCTACTATCAGCAAACCTCGAGTCAAGGGCAGATCTAATCAGGAGTTATTTTCTTTAGGTGATCCACCCCAGCGGAGTGGAAGCCATCCTCGGCAACGAAGTCACCCCAAGCTTCACGAAGGTGTCACCAGCTGTGGCTTGGAACGCCAAACCTGAATATTACTACACCATGGCTATGATCGGTAAGTAATGGATGAGAATCAAACCAGGGTCTTCCGGAGAAATCACCCCAACCTTCACGAAGGTGTCACCAGCTGTCGCCTGGAACGCCAAACCTGAATATTATTACACCATGGCTATGATCGGTGAGTTAATGGATGGGAATTGAACCTTTGACCTCCAGAATCTTCCTCAGCTACAAGGTCCCTCCACTAACCATCACCAATGCGCCACCAGCCGTGGCCTGCAATTCAAAATCCGAATATTACTTACTACACCATGGCTACGGATATGCGTCCGTCAAACAGGTCACACAGTTTGACAAACACCAAACCGTTTGACAGACGCAGACGTTGTTGGGCATGCGTCGTCGTATTTGGAAATTCGGTGAAATTACGCAAAACCAGTTCGGGTTTTTGCCGGCCGGGCCGGGGAACAAGGGATGCCGTTTTTGCACATCGCCAACTGTGCGAAAAATACAGAAGTGCCCAAAAAAACTTGCACATGGTGTTCGTTGATCTCGAAAAGGCATGCGATCGAGAGGTTCCTAAGTGAGAATTTGACTGCTGATAGAGATGAATGAAAGAGAGACAGAAGAAAAGACATGTTGCGCCGGCCCCAAATAAATTCGGATAAGGGCAGGCAGATGATGATGATGAAGGTGAAAATTTGCATTTTCCGCTGCGATGCACACATGCTGTGTGTAAAGCGTATTTTGTGACTACTTGTTTCAGACCCCGACGCGCCATCTCGTGCAGCTCCTACTGACCGCCAGTGGCTGCACTGGCTCGTAGGGAACATCCACGGGACCAAGGAAAACATCGGTATAGAAGGTACCTGAATATCTTAACCTATACTTATTCTCGGGTTTAATGATATGAAACCTAATATCAAACGTCATCTTTCCTATTGTAAAACATTAATCTTTTACCAGTTACCGCACATTATTACAACATGCTGTATTTCAGACTCTAGAGCAGTGGTAGCAAATCTGGCCGACGACGGTTGAGACTGCTCGTGGTCGAGTACAGTGACGAAAACACGGTTGTCATAGCTCGATACAGCATAGTCAAAGTGTCGAAAAATCCGGCGGAAAGCTGTCGTTATTAAGCATTTAGCTACCCTGGGTGTTTAGTTTCGCATCATGTACGCGCGAATGCGATTTGAGTTTCGCGCCATTTCGCTCGACCCGTGCGCGGCCTGAACGCCGGCTGCCCGGCCGACGCCATTTTGCCTTTGTTCGTTCGGTTCGTTCGAGAACCACGCGGCCGGCCATAACCTCACTCACATTACTTTTCGCTCGGTTCCCGTGTGTGCCCACGGCCGGCGTTGGGCCATTGTAAATGTAATTTTTGGGTGTTCCTTTATTATTTCGTGTGTGCAATTTCCACCAGGGAAGAATTCCCTGTTCGATGTGGATCCTTTGTTATTCGCGTTTTGTGCAGTAAACATTTAGTGCTGTCGCGAACTGAAAAATAGTGGTTGTGAAAATCTTCGGTTGAATATTGGAGTGGCGGATTGCGATCCCGAGCTGGTATCCAGAGGCAGTGAGTCATAGTGTATAAGTTCCTATCCTTATTTGCTCCAAAATTCCATGATACCTCTTCCCGTCACACTTTGACTCATAAGGGAACGGCGGCGACATACTTGCCAAACGGTAAGCAATTCGCTGTTAGTTTTTGTATAAGTACGTTATTTGCAGTGATTTAGCAACATTACGTGGAGGTCACCACCTTGATGACCTTTAGTACAACCGGAACTTGGTACATATTATACTTAAGATATGAGCTGCGATAGTGCGGTAAAATATTAGTCATCTTGTAGGAGATTAAGGGCCGTCGCAGACTTCGGAAACAAAAATTTCTCAACAGGAAATTTTATTTTCCGGAACAGAAAATTTTCTCATTAAATTTATTTTATTTAGCTATAGTAAAGAGCACTACGAATCGTAGTCAAATGTTGTTCCGAGGCTGATCGACCATTTAGTTTTAGATTTTAAGATAACTTTAATTTGCTTCCACTGCGCTAAGATCAGCTTCGGAATCAAACACTGGGTAAAATGTTCCTAAACTTGATAGAACAAGCTTTTGCCTTTTGCCTAAAACTCTTCGAGCAACGCATCTTCCGGCCCAGTCCAACGTTCTTCCAAGACGTAAACTGGATGCGATGCGATAAAGGAATAATAAAAACATTTACCCTAAAAGGTGACATACTGGCGGAGTACGTAGGCCCGGCGCCAGGGCCGCACTCGGACTCGCACCGGTACGTGTTCCTGGTGTTCCGGCAGACTGGGGAACTGGCGTTCGATGAGCCCAGGCTTAATAATACGTGAGTATAGCATATGTACCGACTACACCCTGCAAATCCACCTATACATTTAAAGTTCGGCAACACTAACCTATAGCCACCCGATGCTAGTAGTAGGTCCTCTAGTGATCTCTATGTTGAGCCTGTTTCTTCCTATTCACTCGTATTTTTATTCGCAGATCTGCCGCTGGCCGCACCAAGTTCTCCATAACGGCCTTCGCAAAGAAGTACAAGTTGGGCGACCCGGTCTCCGGCAATTTCTACCAGGCGCGCTATGACGACTACGTGCCTCTCATACGAGCTCAACTAGGGGATAATAGTTTGCTGTACTGTCTTGTTGGGGAGGTCAAGTGCGCCTAAAACGGTGCCGAACCCACCGATAGGACAAGACAGCAGACATTTATTTTATGTTTATTGTGGTTTAATAAAATGACGCTCAGTTTGGCAGGTCTATTTTTGAAATACCTACTTGTGTTAGTGTAGGTAACACTAGTTTAAAAAAAGTTACTCATAAAATCATTTAATGTTTTTATAAGTAACTTGCCTGTATTGTGATGGATGTTCTTCAAAACGTGAAAACGTCCAATTTGATTTAAAATCAGAAATAAACCATTTTATTTTTAGAACTTTTTCTTGTGCTTTAATTTCAACCCATTAGACAGATTCCAAAATACGTAGGAGATACCACAGTTTCATTTTTCTCCTAACATGGATTTGAAAAATTCCATGGATATTTTATTCTTGAATAATGCAAAATTTTAAGTATTATTTAAGTACCTACATTACACATTAAATGGTTGCTAATGTCGGCTTGAGTTTATAGAAACTATTTTATAGACAAAAAAATTATACCATATTACTATTTGAATAAAAAAGCAGTCTCAATATTTTTGCCATGGAATTGAGATTTCCACTACTAGCGGCTAGAAGAATGATCCCACAGTGCCACACCTACTTACATGTTTTTACTCTATTATAGTTTACAATAAGTACCTAACGTTTCTGTCAGAACCACCGAAAGATTGTCCCAGATGAGTAGGTAATGCCTTCTACTTCTGAGGATTCAACATATTCACGTAGCTTGGACTCCGGTTTTTGACTGCCAGTCACTAGTTCACTACTAATGCAAAGTCGTCACGCCATCTTCTTCATCTTCTAGCCCCATTCGCGGCGACCATCCTGCTGGGGCACCCACTTTGAAGATGGGGAAGAGGTTCACTTCAGCACTCCATCTAAACATTGACATCTAAAAAATATATTGACATTAATGAATATAAATTTGAAATTAATAAAACAATTAGTAATGTAATAGATTGGTTAAATAAAAATAACTTGAAGGTTAATATGAATAAAACTAATTATATTCAATTTGTTAAATATGGAGAGGCTTTCAATGACCTAAATTTAGTTTATAATGGAGAAAAATTAAAAGAATGCAATGATACTAGATTTTTGGGAATCATCTTAGATAAGAATTGCAACTGGAAGGCCCATGTTGAAAAGGTTTGTTGTAGAGTTAATAGTTATAGGTACCTGTTGAGTCGTCTTCGGAAAGTAGCAACTTTGCAGACTCTTCTTACGGCATATTACGGTTACGTTAACTCTACACTTGCTTATGGTCTCTTGATATGGGGAAATAGTACAAATTTTGAGAAGGCATTTGTAGCCCAGAAGAAATGTATTCGTGCCATATGCGGTGTTGCTCCCGACGAGCCTTGTAAGCCTCTATTTAAAAAACTAGATATTCTTACTCTCCCCTCCATGTACATTTATGAATTGTCAAATTTTGTAAAATCTAATGCCAACTTATTTTCGACAGCAGGAGTGGGACATAATCGCAATACGAGGCACGCCGGTAGAAACATTTATAATACAGCTCCAAGAACGGCTATGTATCATAATAGTAGTTTATGCAACTGCCTAATAATGAGAGGCTTTAGGATGAGAGTGTCTGTTTATCACACGAGGCGCAGCCGAGTGTGATAATAGTTTGACACGAGCATTCTAAAGCCTAATTATTTGCAGTTGCATACACTATTTTATCTACACTCTACAAGAAAAACTATGAAAAATAATTCAAACCTCCGCACTGCACTATGGCGATTGCAAGCCTATCTACTGAACCACCAACTGAACGACTTTTATACATAAGTAACTTTTTAACTAAACGTTAAAATGGAGGCTCATAAAAACTGAATAACTTTTAAAATTAAATAGCATTTATCGATGAATTTTAATTCGAAAAATTATTTGAAGCAAAGATTTAATAATAAATAAGTCCTCATAATTTCAAGTGTCGTCCTGCCGCAGGTGACACTTGTTTTTTTTTTCATTCGACTTACTGATGGCCAGTGTCAAATTGGAACAGATTACAATTTGGTACGCGGGTCAATTCGTATAATTTTTTTTCAAATACTAGAAATCGAGTTACTTTATGTAGCTGCCAGTAGTATGAAAGTTTTTTTTTAAAGGCTGTATATTCGTAATGCAGTTCATTACGTTCGTACTTTCGATTCTGTAAAACGAATATTACGAACTGAGTGTAGATAAAAATTGTTACGCCATGTGCGTTAAAACGTACAATGCAATTCCACTGGACATTAAAGAATTACCATTGACTCAATTTAGAAGGAAATTAAAAAAATGGCTCAAAGAAAAACAATATTACTCCATAAAAGAACTGTTTGATATTCAAACCTAGTAAAATCACTGCCTATTAAATCTTAGACTCTTTGTTCGTATAATAATTTATTTTTTGACATCTGACATAATTTTGACATTTGAATTTATTTTACATTTTTATATTTTACTTTAGATTTAAACTGTACCTAATTTTGCATGCTGTACGACAGCTAAGTGTGTATGGAATATTATATATAAGTTTAAGAACACCTTTTGTAACAACACTTACTGCAAATAAATACATTTCATTTCATTTCATCACATTCGCTTCTTCCGATCTGTACGCGATTTTATCAAATTACAGGCTACAATTTGTACAGGCAAAATTCGATGAACATTGCGTAGCTGGTTTAATAATGGGATCATAATGGCTAACCGGCTATGAAATGAACATCAAATTTTGCCTGTAGATTCGCAGCATAGTGGCAGCAACGGATGCTGGTGACCTGAGAGAGTGGCTTACTACTGAGCTGATAACGTTTGAAGTATGGGCATATGCCATCGATCTAATAGAAGTAGACGATAGTGGGCCGATGGGCGGGCGGACAAAAATACAACTGGCTGACCACGTGTGTTTCGATAATACAAACAAAAATAGTCGTTCGTTAATGACCGTGACACTATGCAACCGCTACATTCACAGCTGCCAAAACATCAGACATAGTAAGCTAGTAGCGTGAATATTATCTAATCTTATATATATGATGATATTGATGATTGCTCGCCAATCAAATCACAGTAGATAAGCGAACACTTTTATTTTAGACAATTTGTAAATCTGCTGTCATTCAATAGATAAGTCTATAATCTGAATGAATGTATACGATAACTTTTGTCTTAAGTCTGGGATTATAAATCAATTCGGCAACAAGTGCTGTAAAAATATTTTATTAAGTGCTCCTAAGAACACGGCAAGGGTCTGAAATTACGATTTAGAGTACCAGGAAGTCATATGTGAAAAAAAGGAAACACACAAACATGGCGGACAAGACTTATGAGTATTCACCTGTGGCTACGGGGGTTGGAACTATAAGGACATCAGAAACAGTGAAAGTATGGAGACTTTATTTAGCTGCAGTTATTGGTGAGTGTTATATTTTTTATTATTGCTTACCTATAACTATTTCCAAACCATGATCAATGATAGATCAATATTGTAAAATATAAAAGTCCCTGATGAACTGAGAAACTCCTCCTTTTTTGTTTTTATGTCGTTAAAAGTAAGCAACAGTTAGTTTTCTTTTACACTTGTCAAATAAACTTGACGTAACACGAATAGGAGAAATATCAGTAAGGAAATAGTAAATACTTACGTCTACATATTCCAAATCTTATATTTTTTTATTTCATCCTTCTACCTATATTAATTTCTTTAAATACCTATCTGCTTCTATTTTTTTATGAGGCGTAGGTACTAGACCTAAGCTTTTTCGGTACTAAGTGAAAGTTTTTAATTGCATTTTTCTCCCAATGTTTCCAGCAAACATGTCTGTATTGGCAGCGGGCTACGTAATGGCATGGACCTCCCCAGTTATATCGAAATTGAGGGACCTTAAGCAGTCACCTCTCCCTTACATTATTACTAAAGACCAAGAGGCCTGGGTTGGGTCTTTATTGACTGTTGGAGCTATAGCTGGTAAGTCTGTCTTACTTATACACATTTTGATGCCCCTTAAAAAGACCCCCCTTAGAAGACGCTTAACATTATGCGTTATTCGACTACAGCTAACCAAAGCTAATCTATGAAGTTATGCTATGCAGCGATATTTTATTTATTTTCTTATTGGATCAGTTGTTTGGGCACTGCGCGGGTTACATACAGGCAACCCGCTGATCGTGTGAGTTTGGCTGCTTATGTTTTGGTTCTTTTGCTGTCTAATAGGTAACACCCACGAAACTGATTTAGATTTTTGATAAGCATCGTCTGTTTTCTTCTACCTACAAAAATAATCATCATTATATATAATAAAACTAAGTTGATAAAATGTACGTGCCGATAAAACTTAAAAAGGATTCCCGGTACGATAAAGGGACTTATACTGTGCAATAGCCCTTTATCTCCCCTCGAACAAGAAAGTTCCCGTTTTAACTTAAAGGGCGTATTTTTAAAGATATAGGAATTTTACAATCCGTAAAGCAGTGGCGCCATCGGTTGTCAAGTAGTCGAAATCCACTTCCGGTTTGTGATCTTTGATGCAATCTGTTTCGAAATTTTGGATTTTAAATGTACTGTATTTAAAGCATTTTTATTAGACCAAACAGATAAATACCGCGAGTGAAACTGCGGGCGGAAGGCTAGTAGTCTATAAGTTCACTGTCAAGGTCGCTGGTTCAAATCCAGCCAGCAGTGAAAATTTTGCAAGTTTTCCAAAAATCTATCGTTCACTTTCCAGGTCCATTTGTCGGGAGCTTTGTGGCCACGAAGCTAGGACGCCGGTGGGGTCTTCTCATCTCCGCTCTACCTCTCCTACTCGGCTTGGTGCTTGTTGCCGTGGCCAACAGCGTAGTTTACCTCTATCTCGGCAGGATTATATGGGGAGTGGCTTGTGGCATGATCTATACAATATCGCCAATGTACTGTGCTGAAATTGCTACGGTTGGTAGGCCCTTGAATACTGTTGATCTGATAAACTGACTTGCTTAACAAACAAACTGTTTCTGACATCTTCTCCTTGTGATGATTCTGAAAACACAGTGCTCAATTTTTCAGAATTTTCTATTTTTTATGATTTTATGCGCCATAGTAGTAGTAGTAGTGCATCTATCTGCTACGGAGATGTCCAAGTTTCACTTTTCACTTATATATTCTTAGTTTTGGATGTTGATCGTGCTTTGAGAGTTCTCGTGAATGCTATGTTTCTTATCGCGTACGTGTTTACTTGCAGGTTGACGTGAGGGGAGCTCTCGGATCTCTGCTGTCCACTTTCGTCTGCACTGGGTTCCTGGTGATGTACGTCATCGGCCCGTTCGTCTCGTACCACATGATCTCCTACATCGGCATCGCCATCGTCGTCGTTTTCATCGGGACCTTCTTCTTCATGCCGGAGACACCGAAGTATCTTTTGATGAAAAGTAAGATTGGGAAACTAAATTGAATACCGATTTTTAAATTTGGGAATCTAGTTTCATAAAACATCATCGTTGTGTGTTTCTTGAAACGTCAACCCATTACATGTTATGCTTTTAAATTAACGAAATTTCGTAAATACGGGTTTTTGGAATCGATAAATCGATCTAGATAGGTTTCATTTGTTACTTCAAACCTTTTCTTTTTTATAAATGGTTCATTATAAGAGCAGCATGTCAGACAGTCGACTGTAGTGATTGGTTATGTACTAAAGACTAAGTTCCCATTGACAACTACTAGCTATTCATAACTGATTCTTACTATAAACTGTTTGCTCTAGATCGCAGAGAAGACGCAGCAGCAAGTCTGATGGCGCTCCGGGGGATGTCCAGGGAAGGGGTGGAGCCTGAACTCATCGAGCTGATGGAGGAGATCAAGGAGTCGTCTGACAACACCACGACAGTTAGTTGATTGATACATTCATATCACAAAGACATTTAGATGAATAACATTTCAGTTCTTCAGCAGAATAAATGCTAGACCAGTCCTCGTTTAGATAGGCCAAGAAGTTTAGTTCATAATACACTGAAACGAACTTGATTGGGAATAAAAAGGAACTAATAAGTTTTAGACACAAAATACAAATATTTTCTAAATCTAGGAAACCATCTTAATAGCTGAATAAATTGGTGACTTACAATATTGAATTTGGTTGAAATATTAATGGAATCTTTGTAAACAGATATTACTTCCTACTGTTTTTTAGGTTATTGACGAGTGCAGAATGCTGGCATCAGGTGGCAACTTCAAGGGTTTCTACATCTCCTGCGTGCTGGTCTTGGCCCAGCAGTTCAGCGGCATCAACGCCGTACTCTTCTACATGTCCACCATCTTTGCTGCTGCTGGCTCCAAACTGGAGCCTGATATTGCGACCATCATCATTGGTGTAGTACTGGTTAGTTTAACAATTACTACTACAAATTAGGGAAACGGCGCGCGGGGCGCTTTCACAAATGGCTCAATCATAGTCCTAGCGGTAGTTCAAAACATGCTGCACCTGAGAGAAGAATTCTGAAATTTGGTACACTTAATCTTTAGGGTAAATGAATCGATTTGACCCGTAGTACACAATTTTAAAAAAATCCTATGAGGAGTAATGACGTCATCTTTTTTTTGTATGGGAAAAAAAAATTTTTGTTCCAAAACCTATCGTGTGTGGTATCAAATGAAAAGCCTTGCTAAGCCGATTCTAAAAATATATGACATTATTATATTTAAGTCACTTGTATAAAATTAAATAGGAAATAATTCTCGAAACATGCCACGTTTGGGCTTCTCCAGGTATGATACGGTTGAATCATTACTTATGAAATATACGTAATATAATGTGTAATATCCTCAACTCTAACCTCAAGAAAGGTACTACGGATTTTTTGTCTTTAAGTATTTTTTTTTTAATTTTAAAGTTACAGAAATTTATGAAAACACACTTAGTTGAAATTTGGCATCGAAAGTTCAATTTTGGACACCGAGAATGATAAAAATATAGCCAGTTGAGATTACAATCATATTATTATGTACATCACATCATATTTGTTTTGCAAAAAGAATGTTATGTGCTTCGGAGGGCACGGTTAACCCTCGGCCCCATAGCAGTCGCTCTCTATGAATAATAAGACGGCGGCGGTCCGTCAGGGTCGTCAGTTAGGGGCTGAATAGTAACCATGGTTCATCGGGTCGTTCGTAGACTCGGTGTCCCACTTTTCAGAACAAGATTTATTAATAATAGGATGATAAATACAAATGCGAGAGAAGTTTTCGATTAATGGTTAAAGTGAACATTTCTCTATACACACATTATATACAGGGTGTTAGGGACGGTGTAACGAAAACTTTGCAGGCGTGCTCAGACCATGAAACTGAACAACTTTTACTATGGAGCCAATGGTGGGAAACGAAAAAAATTTCTGGTCTCCCATACAAAGTCAGTCAGCTGATCGTGAATTTTGTATGGGAGGCTAAAATTAACGTAATCTATACATAATAATAAAGTTGTAGAGGGTCGAAAGCCTGTACATAAAAGATATTGGAAAATAAATTGTCAGCGAATTCTTGAAATTGATAACAAAACACGTTTCAAAAGTTTTTACATATTTTTTCCCTTTAGATGTTTGTATGTGACAGCATCCTAAAAAACTACTGATCGGATTTTTTTAAAATTTGGTACAAAGATTGCTATCGCATTGAAGAAGGTAAAGGCTACTTTTTTTCTCCACTTGAGGGACTGGGGTACCTGATGTGTACCACTAGAAGCACAACCACGAGCCCAGCTAAACAATGGGAAATACATTTATGGCACCAAAGCAAGAATTGTTTAGCATCATGGAATGCTCCTGCTGGCAAACATAGATCGAAGGTTTGGAGAACCTTATGTGGACCACCAGGTGCACCTCCAAGAGCCCAGCTAAACTACAGGAGACACATATTATATAGTTCCAAAGCAAAAATTGTTAAGCGCGATGGGACGTGTCTGCTGGAAAATATAAATCGAAGGTTTGGAGAACTACAGGAGATACATATACGTTCCCGAAGAAAAAATAATTCAGCTTGATTGGGCCCTCCTGCTAGCAATTAGAAATCAAAGGTTTTGAAAACCTGATGTAGACCATCAGGAGTACCAAAAATAGCCCAGCTTAAATAGGTACATGAGATATACATATGGCCTCAAGGAAAAGAATATTTAGCATGGCGGGACATTTCTGCTGGCAAATAGCTAATGAAGGTGATGGATACCCTGGGAATAAATGTAAGGATGCTGGTGTGAGAATAATGTGTGTATAGACAAATGAAAATTATAAAGCAGAACCAAAACTCCTCTCGCATCTGTATTTATCATCTTATAGTTAATAAATCTTGTTCTGTCAAGTGGGACACTGAGTCTACGAACGACCCGATGAACCATGGTTACTATTCGGCCCCCATCTATCGACCCTGACCGACCGCCGCCGTCTAATTATTCATAGAGTGCGACTGCGATGGGGCCGAGGGTTAACCGTGCCCTCCGAAGCACATAACATGTTATTTTTGCAAAACGAATATGATGTCCATATAATTAAAATCTCATCTGGCTTTATTTTTATCATTCTTGGTAACCAAAATTGAACTTTTGATGCCAAATTTCAACTAAGTGATTTTTCATAAATTTCTGTAACTTTAAAATTCAAAAAAAATTACTTAAAGACAAAAAATCCGTAGTACCTTTCTTGAGGTTAGAGTCGAGGATATTACACATTATATTATGTATATTTCATAAGTAATGATTCAACCGTATCATACCTGGAGAAGCCCAAACATGGCATGTTTCGAGAATTATTTCCTATTTAATTTTATACAAGTGACTTAAATATAATAATGTCATATATTTTTAGAATTGGCTTAGCAAGGCTTTTCATTTGATACCACACACGATAGGTTTTGGAACAAAAAATTTTTTTTTCCCATACAAAAAAAAGATGACGTCATTACTCCTCATAGGATTTTTTTAAAATTGTGTACTACGGGTCAAATCGATTCATTTACCCTAAAGATTAAGTGTACCAAATTTCAGAACTCTTCTCTCAGGTGCAGCATGTTCCATACATTCGACCAGCGAGCCGCTAAGGCTATCAGTACTACTGACGATTTTGACGCTTACTAACTTTAACTGGAAATAACTGGAATCTCAGGGGAAGTCAAGGTAACTAAAGAAGATGGTGGTCACGAATATCCTATTTCTTGGATTAAATTGACACAGAATCATATGACCTTCTGTATTAGATTTTGCTGTTTTGATTCTTATACCTTGAGATTTTTGACAGTAGCAACCTCCTTTTAAAAGTGATTACTCCCTGTTCTGTTGTTGTTGGAAAGTGACATGAAAGGTTAACCCGTACTACAAAATACAGTAGAGAGTATTCAGAAAGAAGGTTTTACTTGAACCTATTCAGGATTTTCACGACTATCAATTACTTACTACAGAGCCACGGTCTATATCAAACGGTTTAACAGACGCATCCGCTAGCGCAAAAATATTGTACAACGCTGCGTCGACGGATGAAAATAACGCACAAGCGGACGTTACGTGTGATTCTCGACTAAGTCAAAAAACGTAAATGTGCTTACTTTGACGACTTTCTTGTTCTAGGTGATTTGTTGTTTTATCACTTCAGTCGCAGTTGAAAAGTTGGGCAGGAAATTGCTGCTGCTGATCTCATGCGCCGGTACTGCTGTTGGAATGGTAAGTCCCATTGATCTACAACAACCCTGAATCTATATATCGCTATGTATGAATGTATAGTTGAATAGGTGACAAAATCTTAGCGTAATTTTGTATGACGCGCTAAATCTAGGGTTGTTGTAGATCAATGGTAAGTCCGTTTAAAATCCTATCCAGAAAAGAAAGATCTAGACAAATCTTAGAGCCTAAAAATTATGTCAACTGTAGTCAACACAATAAATTGCCATGCACATGGCATTTGGGGTGGGTGCATAAATGTCAGTGACCAAAAGTCGTGACACACATGGCAGACAATGCAGGAGATGAGCTATGCTCTTGGGACCCGGACGGCTCTATAGAGGCACTGTTCGTAGTAGCTGCAGCAAAGAATTTAAAGTAATCAAAGATGCCCAAAATTGTCTATCTCTACTTCCAGGGATTACTCGGCTTATACTTCTACCTGGACTCACAGAAGAGTCCGATGGCGCTGACTCTGAACTTCCTGCCACTGTTATCGCTGATTATCTTCATAGTGACGTACAGTTTCGGCTTAGGCCCGATGCCCTGGATCTACCTGGCTGAACTCCTGCCCATGGAGGTGAAGTCCGTTGCTTCGCCTGCGGCAACTGCTTTCTGTTGGTGCATGGCTTTCCTTGTCACAAGGTGAAGTATGAAGGTTATCCAATTACCTATATCTAACCTATGGGCGAGCTCACGATGATGCCTGGTTCGCTGGTCTCGCAAACAAAAGGCAAAAACGACATCTAAACATGCATGTGCCAGTCTCTAATTCCACCTTCGTTTGTAGAGCGTGCGGAAAGTCATGCCGCTCCCGTATCGGCTTATACAGCCATGAAAAATCTTGCCTCAGACACTGAATAAATCATCTGTCACAGACGTATGAGGCCAATGATGATGATATCTAACCTTGACAGCCGATGTGGCAATTCCCGCCCGGTGGGTCACTTCACAAATTTGATATTCATCCCAGTCTAGTTAGGAAATTGAAGGTTGAACCAACTGATTTTCCGAAACAATTCCGAAACAGTTCCGTGCTTAGGAGGGCACGTTAAGCCGTCAGCCCCGGTTGCTGTTTATGATTACTAGACGGCGGTCGTTACCCAACAATATTAGAGGCCTGCTAGTTGTAGTAGGGTGTAGACACCAGGGTTCATCGGGTCATTGGACGACTCGGTATCTCACTTGAAAAGAAAAAGGAGAAGAAAATCTCACCTACTTAATTTGGTTCATTGCCTTACCTCCATTTCGATCAGGCATACTCAGGTTAACATTTGAGTATCTTTTTTGGGTTCAGGTGCCAATAGGCGAGAATATGTAGTTTCTTCATGAATACTCTAAGGCTAAGGTATAACCATGTTACAGGTCAAATCCTACCCTCACCCACTCCACCCCTATTTACACCAGTTTTGTTACAGGTACTTCGGCCTCCTCGGCGTATTGATCGGTAACGAAGGCGTGTTCTGGATCTGCGGAGTGTTCTGTGCCTTGAGCTTCGTCTTCACTATGTTCGTTGTCCCTGAGACTAAGGGCAAGACTGCGATGGAAATCAAGGAGCTCTTGGCAGGAAGGTGATTGTGTTAAACTTTTATCTACTTTTTTTTTAACTATATAATAAAAAAAAAACTACTTTATCTTTTCTTTTTAGGATCATTCTCCTTACGACACGGAATATTATACAATTCTAGGTATAGCATTTTATTAGGTTTTAAGGGAGGTCGAATAAAGTTTTTTCATTTTATATATCATTAGAGTGCAAAAATCCAGTTTTTTGAGTCAGAGTTATTTAAGTTCCAATATCTTCGGCAATGGAATTGAGAGAATTCCTTGCATAATTTATTTTTTTACATGAAAAATGGAAAAATTAAAAATGGTTACTAATGTTGACTTGATTTTATAATTCTTTGTGTCGAATAAAAAGTTTTATGTTTATTTTTCAGGAGATCGAGAAATGAAGAAGGGGCTTAGAAATTGCAGCGATACAAAACTGTTTATTTCTGCAATGAATCGAGATAGATGCCTAGTCATATTTTTGTGTAATTATTGTGAAAATACACAATTTTTTATACGTTATTCTTGCCTTAATTCTTGTAAGCATTATCTGGGGGCGGTCATGCTCCTGCCATGACGAGCCAAGCGAAGCGCTTTTTACCTTTTCCCCAAGGACACTAACCGTTATTTACCATTTATTTTAAAGTAAGCATTTTAGACAGTCAAAGAATTTCGGTCTCACATTATTTATTCGTATTAAATGTTTCTTAGATATTTATTATGTACCACCACGTATCAGGTAGTTAACAAGTAGGATATTTTTATATTACCCTCCTCCTGTCGTTGATTCGGTCACAAATTCTTCATTAGACGTTCTTTCTATCTGCAGAACGATTGTAAGATAGTTACCTAGGCCAGCTGTAACCTGCAAAAAACAATAAAGTTCTTCTCAGAACATTATTTTAAAGAGCCACAACAGTTCACTGCTGGACATAGACCTCCCACCAATAAGGGGTATTGGCATACTTACCTGGCGAGCACAGTGTAAGTGTGTAGTACACTTACCCGCCCAGTTATGTTTTATTCATTGATTATGAACTTTAAATGAGGATAGTAAGATTTAAAATCATACGCTGTGCCAGAGTAGATGACGGCCTAAATTTACCATCAGTAGTGTTTTAAATGGGTAGTGTCTAATTTTTATTAATTAAAAATCTTTATTTCTTACCGCAATAACTAAAGGGCGTTGCCTGTTCCCGATGCCAAGAGAGGTGAACTCAGGTTGGTACAGTATCACCTGCTGGTAGAAGTACTCCAAGTCCTTGAACCTGTGGTCTTCGGGCGTGATACGTCGCAACAACTGACTCAGCAGCATTTCAGTTCGCGCCATCTGTTGAATTTGATTCTTAGCATAGAACACAAGTAAATAATTAGTCTTATAGATGCAAATAAAAATACCTACTTGATCTCCCTTTGATGCGCACTTCTCTATAAATCCCTAATATCAAAGTCATATTTGCATATATATTAATCATAACAAAAAACTATTAAACCTAATGGCTTTTGCATATATAAATACAAGGAGCTGGTAACGACATACATATCTGCGAATACTTCAGCGAGATGTACTGCAGACAACAATACGCAGGTGAGTTCCAGTACCCAACATTTTTAACGATTTTCTAGAACAATTTTCATACTAACACCTGTGTGCGTCTTGTCAGCAAGCCCATTGAGCAAAGCCTATGTTTGATGTACCAGCATTTAGTGCCAAATTTGTGCAATTTACTTGACGAGTCGAACCTTACCTACTTACTCCTACATGAACGATATTCAAATATACAGGGTGGACCATAGAGTGACGTCAATAAAAAGAAATTAGATTCCTCACATCTCGGAGTATTCGAAAATACCCCATGTATGTTCAGCGATTATTTTTAGTTTCCGAATTATTCAACTTTTAAAGTTGTATAGGAAAAACTCGAATGGCAGACCTTTTTTCTTTATTTGTACGCTAAAAAGTACAAATCATAAAGATTTTGCTATGAAATCAACCGCACGAAAGGCCCTTATACGGAAGTAAAAAAAGGAAAGGAAAAATGACTGCCAGTTGAGATTTTCCCATACAACTTAAAAAGTTGAATAACTCGGAAACTAGAAATAATCGCGGAACATACATCGAGTATTTTCGAATACCCCAAGATGTAAGAAATCTAATTTCTTTTCATTGACGTCACTCTATGGTCCACCCTGTATAAACAGTACTTGATGACTTGTCTATGGTTTTTATAGAATAAAAAAGTTATAGGTGGTAGGCATAGTGGTAGGGATGACTAACCTGTTTTTTTATTAGGCTACTGGGTTGTGTAAGTAAAACCATGTTGATGCAATGGAAAATCGTGTATCCGACTTCAAATGCGATATGGATTTTTTCCAGTTTATCGTTAACTACAAAAAAGATAAAATTTTAGTTCCTCGTGTTTCACGTGGTTTCACTAGCATTCTAAAACAGCGCTCTCTGTACTTTTTCGTCGTGTAAGAGGGATGCAATGTTATTTGCGTTATTAAAAGTGTCTCAATCTAGCCAAGGTAGCTAAGATTCAAGATCAAACAATAATTAAAAGAACTAATAACATTGAGTAAATAGACATGATTGTAACTGCACTATCTATCTTGGACTCAGTTAATGTTATGTGGTTTTCATTGGATATTTGTGCAGAAGTAGGAAACCCCTTTGCTTTCTGCACCATATATTTAATAGCTATTTGAACCCCAAGGCCGCTGTAGCCCGTTGCCCGGTTCTTAGTAGTATCTAAAAACGAACAAACTGCATAGTAGTATTTAAAAACAAACTTACATGCAAAACCAGCCAGATAGTACGGTGCCATGATAAGTTGGAAGAAAACGTATGCAAGAGCCAATACCGAGATCACGCCAAAACAGTCATCTATATATTTCAACATTTTACAAGTAACCGTATAAGCACGTGCCAAAGATCTTAGGCTGCTTTCTGTTTCTCTTGCTGACTGAACTGGAAAATGAAAAGAACACCTATTTAGTAACTACTGGATATCAAATTATAAAAGACTTCCCGAGTTAAGTCTCAACGTTAGCGACACTAGCGCCCCTCAGTGAAAAAAAATTCACTGACTGAATACGCAAGTGATTGAGAAACCACATTATGAATAACCGACAATAACTAACAGCAAAGAATTTTTAGAATCAGTAAAACCTTGTAAAAACTGTGCACTTTAGTTATGTAAGCCGAAATTGCTAAAAGTGGAAATTGCTAAAAGTGGCCACTTTTAGCAATTTCGGCTTACATAACTCATGGGTACCATTTTTTATACATTTTGTTAGATTTATTTATTCTTTGTGGTTAGTTATTGTCGGCAATTCATAAATTGGGCTCCAGATGACCAGCGTGTTCAGCCAGGGATTGTTTTCCTGTTTGGGAGCGCCACTAGTCTGACGTTTAGCCTTAAGTTAACAATTTCAAAGACCAAAGTTTTCTGGGTGTAGTATAATAACTATTATAAATATTATAATATTAAAACAACTTTTCAAAACATTGCTCAAAATTGTTACAGTTTTTTTTCGCGTGCTGTTCAGAGAATGGTGCCACTTTCATTCTCTAGTGGTCCTGTTTGATGATTCATAGTTAGCTTAGGTTAAGTTATCGGAATCTTTACAGGATTTTGTTGCTTCAACATTCATTAGGCCTACGAATGATACAGCCAGTCCACTCACCGCCACTTCACCTACAGCTACCCACTTTTTATAGACGGGTTTTAAAAGTAATAATTTATCAGACAATAAATTGTGATGATCCAAGCGCACTTACCTTTCTTATTCTGTACAAGCATAATATCAACAATTGGTTGTAATTTAGGGACTGGTGTTGTTGTAGAAAAAAAATCTGGTTCACGTAGTAAAGAATAAGACTTCTCCGCTGTATCTAAATCAAATAAAGTAAAAACGTTTAAAAATATTCACAACATAGGTACGTGATTGCTTCGTAGCATGGCTTCTTGCTTGATACCAGAAGCATCGAAATTTGCTAGACATACCTATTAATTTAATTCTGAAGAATATTTTCTTTCTTTAAGCCATTTTGCGACTAATGATTAATAATAAATTAACGTGCGCGTCCATTATTTCGCATAAAAAATTGCTTTGCAACTCGTGTTTAAGTCGAATTAATTTCATTTTTTCAGTTGTATTCTCCTTAATTTATCGAAGAAAACTTTGCAGGTGTGATAATACCATGGAAATGAGCTACTATTCCCAGAGGGGCAAAAGTTCGACTTCCCTTCCCATACAAAGTTCACATAGTGATTAAAATTTAAAGTTATACAAATTTTCGTGCAAAATGTAAAAAAAACTTTGCCATTGGCTATAGAAAGAGCAGTTTTTGGTCATGTCACACCTGCAAAGATTTTGGTACACTAGCCCTTACTACCAGTACTTTAAACATAGGTAACCAAATTTTCAAATTCAAATTCAAATTCAAATTCAATAATTTATTTCTTAGTAGGAATTTACAAGATTCTCTTTAAGAAAGTCACATTCTAATTCAAACTTAAAAAAGAGAAAATTTCTAATGCAAAATTTTCTATTTTTTATAACAATCTGTGTTCCTACTCTAAACGCGGCACGGGCGGGATAAAAAAAATAAAAATAAAGGCACTGCCTCGGGGCTGGCCAGGCTAACCACACAGCATGTAACTTTATGCCTCAGTGATTGACAAGTAAATGGAATTACATTCTGTCAATATTTTAAAAAGGTGTTCCATACGTATAGTTAGCCGGACCCCCTGGACAGGAAAACCCCCCAAAAACCTGCCCAGAAGTGCACCTATTCTAAAGTTGACAATATTTTAGGCCCTATGCTACCCTATCTAAGCTAGAAAATAAATTAATAGTATAATAGTAATAGCCAAAAACGGCTCAACAAAATAAAAATAATATTACAGTAGATTATTCTAACTGTTTCGTCTTTAAAATAAAGGTACTTTAAATATACGAGCAATAAAATAACATAACAAAAAGTAAATTTACAGTAAATGTAAAAATACATGTCAAAAATTTAAGAATAATAAGTATGAAATGTCAAATTTAACCACTATACATGTCAATTTACATATCATAAAAGTTTAACCACTAAAATATAATGTCATGTTTATTTTTAAATAATGCCTATCTCTTGCATTGTGTTGGAGCAACTGTTGCTACTAACCAGACATCTTTGTCTTTCAGATAATGTTCAGTCTTGTAATACGCTTTCAAACATAAAGTATTCTTTATTTTAATTTTAAATTGCCTATCATTTAACTTTAAAATTTCCTCTGGAATTTTATTATAGTAGCGTACACAGTTACCCATATATGATTTACTGATCTTACTTAATCTAGTTTGTGGCGGTACAATTTTATTTTTATTTCTTGTATTACGACAATGAATATCAGAGTTTCTTAAATAGGAACTGGAATTCTTACGTACATACATTATATTGTCAAATATGTACTGCGAAGGAAGCGTAAGAATGCCAATTTCCTTAAACAATTCTCGTAGGGATTCATGACTTCGCAGTTTATATATTGCTCTTATAGCCCTTTTTTGTAACACAAAGATAGTTTCAATGTTAGCGGCTTGCCCCCATAACAATAATCCGTAGGACATTATGCTGTGAAAGTAACTAAAATACACAAGCCTGGCTGTAGCAACATCGGTCAATTGTCGAATTTTTCGAACAGCGTATGCCGCTGAGCTAAGTTTACTAGCCAGTGCTAGTATATGTGGATCCCATTGAACGGTTGCGTCGAGTGTAATCCCTAAGAAAACTGTTTCAGTTACATAATTAAGCTTTTCATTATTTAGAACAACATCGTGTTTAATACTTTACATTAGGCAAAGAGAATTTAATACATTTAGTTTTTTTAGAATTCAGCACTAAATTGTTTGACGTAAACCATTTATGAACCTGATCAAGTGCGCCATTTACTTCGTCAATATTTACAGCTTTTCTATCCACTTTAAATATTAAAGAAGTATCATCAGCAAAAGCACTATCTTGGCTAGATTCTGTACCATGAACGGCAAGTCGTTTATGTATACTAAAAATAGAAACGGCCCCAAAATTGATCCTTGCGGTACACCAATTCTGACGGCAGATCCTATCGACTTCACACCATTTATCTGCACTGTCTGCGTCCTATCTCCGAGATAAGATTGAACTAAATCAAGCGCTTTTCCTCTTATACCATAATGGTCCAGTTTCAGCAACAGTGTCTCATGATCAACGCAATCAAATGCCTTGGACAAATCGCAGAACACCCCTATGACATCCTGCGACTCCTCCCAAGCACCGTAAATAAGTTGTAGGAGGTTAACAGCAGCGTCGGTTGTCGAGCGCCCTTTCGTAAAACCGAATTGTTGATCATGTAGTAATTTATTTAAGTTGAAATGTAGGAGCATTTGATTAAGTACAATTTTCTCAAAAACTTTACTCAAAACTGGTAGTACAGATACTGGCCTAAAGTTACTGGGATCCGTTTTATCTCCTGCTTTAAAAGAGGTATTACTTTACTGTGCTTCATGAGATCAGGAAATACGCCATGATCAATGCAAGCATTAAATATACAGGCTAAGTATGGTGCTAATGTATCAATTAAAGAACTACATAGTCTTACTGACATGCCCCATAAATCCTCTGTAGTTTTTACTTTTATATCTTTAAAAGTTTTTAATATTACGTTCGCATTAATGTGCCTAAACTCAAATATATTAACACAAGTCTGAACATTGTTTTTAAGAAGATTTGACGCGATGATTGGCGAAGAGTTAAGTGACTCAGTAGTTTTGAATGGGATGTTACTGAAAAAAGTTTCAAACTCATTAGCTACATCAGCGTCTGCAGTAACAATGCCCTGACCAGTCATCAAAGAATGAGATTTTTCAATTGGTTTGTTTCGACCAGTCTCTGAATTGACAACTTTCCAAACAGTTTTAATAACATTTTCAGCAGAGTATATTTTATTTTTGGTGAAAATTGCTTTAGCTTGTATGCAAACATTTTTGAATATCTTAGAATATGTTTAACATGTTCAACAAAAGTTACACTATGATTATAAGACTTTTCGTCATACAGCTCAAATAACTTATTCCTACTTGTTCGAATCCCTACAGTTGCCCAGTCGCTGAATTTAAATTTAGGATTAATTGTTAATTTCTTTACCTTGAATTTGTCTTCAAATTCATCACGTATCGTTATAAAAAGCTTTGAATAAAAGTTATTTGGATTGTTAGTATCATAGTCTAGAACTGGTAGTTTTTCTGATAGTGCAGTATGGAGTTTGTCTACTTGGTTGGAGCTTATAATTCTTTTACTAATAACAATCTTTTCAACTTTAGGACGACATGGAAAAAGCACAGATTGTCCATTGTGGTCTGATTTACAACAATTTACTATTTCTTGGTCTGAATAGTCACAATCACAGTAGATATTGTCTAAACAAGATGCTGTGGTTGCAGTTATTCGAGTAGGTTCTTTAAATATGTTGTTTAGGTTAAATGACTTAAACAAACTGATAAATCGACTTCTAAAAGCAACATTTTCTAATAAATTTATATTGAAATCTCCACACACAATATGAAATTTATTCTTTGATTTTAATAATATCTTTAAAACATCTTCCATAATTAGTTCAAAACTCTCATAGTTACTATTTTTAGGGGGTCTGTATACGCACACTATAATATGTTTCTCCAACTCAATGCATGACAGTTCACACACACATTCAACCGAAAGTCCAACAATATCTTTTCGCTCTTTAGCTTTGATATTTTTATTAACAAGAATAAAAGTGCCTCCGCGAATAGTGGACTTTCGATTGAAGGCACTGACTATTTCATAATTTTCGTAATTTATGAGCATCTCATAGTCCTTCAACCAGTGTTCCGAAACGCATAAAATATCACATTTTCTTGACTCCAGGAACAACTCAATCTCAAGCTCCTTGCCAGGAAAGCCCTGAATATTCTGATGAATAATACTAAGCGGCTTTCACTTTGTCTCATTGTTTAGTTTAAATGTTGAGATTTATTGTTCCTGGATGCAAGAGGCCTAAGTCTAGAATGATCTGGTGTACAATGTGTAACCGGGTCAGAAATGTTCATAGCTAACAAATTAGCTAAAAGTTTGCGGTAATAAAGAGATAAGTACATTGTACTGTTTGTCAATATAAAATTATCAAATAGATTAATGTCAACTGTATATAAGTTGTCACTATGACTACATGTCAATTTATATAACATAGTATTAAAATTAAATATTCTACTATTATATTCAACTTGTCCCTTAATATAAGGTAATGTGCCTATAATACAGTTACGGACATTTAGGGTGGCACAAGAATTAATAAAATTAGTCAAGGCTCGCTTGTCGACACCGCTACTGTGACTTAATAATAGCACCACTGTAGTGTTTTCAGAGAAGTTATAGTTTAACATTCTATTAGTAATTTGTTCAAACGAGGCCTGGGGTAAACAAACATTTTCAACAACCTGATTAAGTTGATTGTGCAGTAAGTAACCTAAACCTTTTCCTATTCTGTCACTAAAGATGACCGTCTTAGCGAGATTAGTGTCCACGGGTTTGGGCAGCTGCTGAACGTGCTGGGTACGAGTACTGGGCGTAGGCGTGCTAGTGTGCAACGCCAGCGGCGCACCCTGGGCTCCTTGCCCGGCGACGCGCGGCGTGAGCAGACCTGACCACGCACACGAAGGCGGCTGGGCGCATGGCGAGGCGTGCGGGGCGCGGGGCGGGGCGTGCGGAGCGCACAGGGTGGGGCGTGGGGCGCACAGCGAGAGGCGAGGGGCGCACAGCGGGGCGTGCGGAGCGCATGGCTGCGATGCGCACGGCGGGGCCGCGGGCGCACGGCTGCGAGGCGCTCGGGACGTCCAGTGGAGCGCGCGGTGGCGTGGTGAGTGCACTCGCGTCCAAGCTATGTAGTCCCTGCGCGGCGCTACCAGACTGCTCGACTCGTGATTTAGGAGTACTGGGCTCCAAATCCATCGTAGCATGCTGACCTCGCTGTGACTGCTGACAATACACAGTGCCACAGCCCCACTGAGGGTCAACCTCCTGCGGGGTGGGGGGGCACCGTGCAGATTGGTGAGAGCAGTGTTGTGGTATTAAAACAGCTTGGTGCTCCTTCACTGTTTTCTTTTCATTGATGAATGACGGTTTCTCTTCTTTTAGTCTTGGGTGACCCGCTGTCATTTGATGAAAATTCAGACGGGTCTCCTGTGTCACTTAGCAATGACAAATGTTTCTTGTCTGTATCATCTTGTAGCAAGGCCATGATTTCATTGCATTTTGTTTGATTAAATTTTTATTTGTTGGCGGTGCAAATGTAGAAGATTGTTGGCTTAGCTTGGTCATTGCTTCTTCATGCTGCTCAGATAAAGCTGAATAAGCTGCCTTGAGTGAGTCAATCTCCTGATATAATACTACTCGTTTCAATTGACTATTTTGTTTCTTATATTTATTTTTGTGTTGTCTCCTTAATAATCTATTTGCATTCAAAGCTCTTAGTAATTTTGCCTTAATCTGCTGAGATCTCTTTGGTCTTGGATGATTATGTACATTTATAGTAGATGTTTGTGCAGTCCATTGAGTAAATCGTTGATCACTTGTCACATTTGCAAAAGAAAGCTCCTCTTGTAGGGCAAATGACAGTTCATTGTGGAGTGATTGTGACTGAATTATAGCTGTATTTTGCTTCTCATTTTGTAAGATATTTAGGCTGCTTAGTGCCTCACGAAGCTGTTGTTCTAAAAGTTCTAAAAGTTCCTTTCTGGTCACAGCTCTGAATGATCCGTTCGATCTCAAAGCTGATGCTCTTCAGCGCAGTATCGACCAGAATTCCAACGACAATGAATTGTAGTGACATCATGAGACATAGAAACGCCTCTATGTAGTAGCAGATGTATAGAAAAGCCACTTGTACTGAAACATAAAAATGTAAAATGCTGCTTAGGAGGGTAAATGTGGATCAAAACGCAAAGCTGAAACATTTATACGCCTACACGATTTATTGGGCCTAATTTGATACATTATAATTTGGTAATAAGTACATAGCTTGTTATTTTATTGGTGAGATTACAACATATAGATAATTAGCAATGTTCACCAAATTAGAAGCGTGGGATCGCGTCGTGTAGTCTGATCGCTGCAACAAGTTGTCCAATACAAAATTTTGTCATTGACCAAAAAGAATTGGTACAGTCTAGGGTGGCATAAGGTGGCATCACTTAGTTTAAAATTTTTCCTCCACATTTGTTCGTACGAAAATTCTTACTATCTTTGCCATGAAGGATTGCATCTGCGACGAAGCTTATGAAGTCCCCGAAGATGACTACGAAGGCAAAGACAAGTAGTGATACGAGAAGGGCTAATTTCTTTATTGCTTTTGGCGGCCTTACTTCTTGGTATACCTGAAATTAGTGAATGAATTTCTTTACTGAAGTGAAAGCAGGTATGTTCTGAAAAAAATGGTCATTCTATTAAAATTGTGTCAAAAATTACGAAGTACTTACACCATCCAAGAGATTCAAGCTCTCAATTATGGCCTTCATCCGTTTAAGAGCAGTGAGGACACCATAGTTGCTGATTGAGATAACGAATCCTAAGTCAAGGTACCAGTACCAGGCTGGGCGACCGGTAGCAGTACGGGACCTAACAGATTTGTTGCTGTCGACGTAGAGGTCCATTATCAAACCAAATATCAGACACACGTCTGGAACGAAGAAAAATTTTGAAGAAATTGAACTCAATTTCAAATTTTCAATACATGTGAAGTAGTCTTGTGAAAAATATTTATGATATATTGCTACTTTCTATAGAAGTATTGCTATACCTAATTATTGTTCCAAACTTTAAAGACGTAGCTGTGAACAGGCTGATATGGCTTGTCTCATCTGATGCTTTGTTTTCTAAGTTCTTACCTAGAGCGACTTTGAGGACATAGCTGTACCAAGCGAACGCTTTCGAACAGCTGATTCGCCATCCGCTGTGCTCTCGCTTCATGTGCAGTGGTGCCACACCCACTATCCGTGACACATGTAGAGTGAATGCCAGGATGCTGCTACATGTGCCTTCTGGCTCGGATCCTACATCTTTTGTTATATTTGGACTTTTGTTGCCTGTATATTGGAATTTTTAATGCTCTCACAGCGCAATATAATTCTCATAATTGGAAAATGAGAAAATTGATAAATTCACCAGTGACCGTGACTGTGGATCACCGTTCCACCGCTCTACTGACTGAGGCGGTCACTGGTGAATTTATTCAATTTTCTCATTTTCAAATTGTAGCCTGTAATTAACAATACAGTTTCGAGGCGTACAGGTTTCCGTTTCAGTGAGTCTGTATGGAACTGATGTGACGGTTTAATTATTCTGTGTAGGTAGATTTGAAAGACCTTCGTTGGACCCCCATTTTTACAATCGCCTCCTGTATGAGTATAGTATAGCTTTGGAGGTCGCGTCTCACCATGGTTCTTATCTTTTTATTAAATGACTGAGAACTTCGCAAAGCATCCCGTTTCCCGTTTAAGTAGCAATAATTTCTAAGACTACACGAAAAAAGAGCAAAGAGTATGACTCAAATAAATCTGAAACCAGATCTCCTAAAACTGTGCCTTTTGCACTCTGATATAAGAAATGAAGAAAACTTCGATGACGGATATCAGATTTCCAAAAATCTCAGTTTAAAAATGCCACGGAAATGAGAAAAATCACAAAATTATAACCTAAGAAAATTACAAAACTATTCACAGTAAAAAATACTTACGACTTTTCTTCATGACTTGAAGTACCATTTTAAGTTATTACTACTATACTATACTTAAATAGAATAGAAGTTAATTAGTTTAGTGTAAATATATTTTTTGTTTTATATGCGATTGAATTGATGTCTGGTATAATAGAGTAGCACAGCGTTTACATAGGCACTATCAGTAGCACATCAAGGTATCAATAAGGGATCATCTTATCTGGTTTTTCATGTAGTTGTTACGCATAATCAGTATCCATAGGTACTGAAAGGAACCTGCCCTCTGGAGGTCCTTATAAGTTTAGTAAAACAGTTAGACTGTTTACTTAGAATTGAAGATGGCCAATATCAAGTGTGATCGTCTATTGGGTTAGGAATACGTTGCGTTTAGGTAGTGACTTGTAAATTCTTACGAAGTGGAGCAGTGTTTTACTTGAGATGTAAGGAGAGGAACATTTTAAGTTAAAGTAAGAAAACTACAGGAATACGGGGCTCCCATCCATCCTACACACCCGTCCGAAGGGGTCCAAACACACTCATACGATTTGCCTAAACGACCCAGAAATTTGAATCACACGACGCTCTGGATGCTGACGTAGAAAGCCAAAAAATCGAACATTCCTAATATTATGGAAACTAACAAAATTAATGACGTTCCACAAGGAAGCAAGTTAAAAGGGGTCTAGGTTGGGGAACCAGGTCCGGAGAGACCTGGTCCATGGCAACCCCGGGGATAGTCCCCGTGGCCAACCAACCCGGATTCCTACCTATCTAAGCCTACCTAACTAGCTCAAAGTCAAAAGACTGAGCATCCGCGTACCCTAAGGCCGAAAAGTATTTTGGGGACAATCTTTTACAAGAAACCCAGAAGGTGAACTGTAGAATAATGGGTGGGTGGCCAAACCCTTCGTGTTGTGTGTCTTTGTTGAGGTATGGAAGCTTTCCCTCTAAGGCACCAGGGCCGGGAAAGCTACGCACCTCAACGCGGGGTAGTCTGGACTAGACCATGTATAGTAAATTATGCTTGCAATACCAACCCAGGAACTTAAAAGTAGATCTTGTAATACTAGGTGTTGTGGCAACTAGCATTACCTCACACCCCTAGTCCGAGAACAGGTATAGAATGTAACGTCTACTCTACAGCTCAGATCAACCTCTGTACGCGCGGTGGCACTTCACAGCATACATACACAGGTTAATAAAATTAAATTAAATTAGAAAATTCGACAGTCCCCCTTTTAAAATTTGTTAAAATAATTTTTATTATAATTTGGAAGATTAATCTGATTTAAGATATATTAGTGTTATAAAAAAAAAGTTGTAACGTTTGGAATAATTAAATCATTAATTTACAAAGGCATTCCTAGCTGAAGAGTAAGAAGATCTAGGCATTGAAGTAAGTATGTTGTGACTGTCCTTCATCCATATCCATTCGCAGAAAACGTTCATATATCAGCATCCATGAGTCTCCTAGACAAAAGATATAAGATTGAAAACGTTCACTCCTTTCCTTTCTTCTCGATTTTATCAAAATATTCCCAGTCCCAATTTAGAAAAAAGGAAATCTCAACGTTGGATTATTATCTAATCTAAATATAAATAAAATTGAAATCATAATTCAAAAATAAATTAAAAGAATTTATACTTACATTTTACCACTTATAATTCACTTCTATAAAACTCGAGTATACTCGTGCACTCACTTTCAAAGAATGATATAATCGATTGTTGTCAAAAGACCGAGTTGACGCAAATTTTCAAATTTGAAATAAAAGAATTATAAATAAAACTAGACATCTGAATGTCAAAGTGTCAAAGATAGTTTATTAAAGAAAGAATAAAAATGTCAAAACTTGAAATATCTCTAAATATTTTATGTTAAATGTCAAACTTGAATACCCTTGAAATATTCTATGTTACGTGTCAAACTTGAAAACCCTTGAAATATTCTATGTTAAGTGTCAAACTTGAAAACCCTTGAAATATTCTATGTTAAGTGTCAAACTTGAAAACCCTTGAAATATTCTATGTTAAGTGTCAAACTTGAAAACCCTTGAAATATTCTATGTTAAGTGTCAAACTTGAAAACCCTTGAAATATTCTATGTTAAGTGTCAAAACTTGAGAACCCTTGAAATATTCTATGTTGTAATATCACACAAAAGGGAAATCACTCAAAAGTAAAATCTAAGTAGAACACTTTAGTTTCTCAAACTTAAATATCACAACACTACACTTGCACGATATCTCCAGCTCAACGTTAGGTTCGGGAACCGTTGCTCCTGCGGAATATGACACGAAAACCAAAGGGTTCACAGGACGTTACACGTACAATAATAAATTAACACAACGTTACACTCGTGGTATGTCACTCGCACAATAATAAATTCACAAAACATTACACACGCAGAATGTCACTCGCACAATAATAATTTCGCAAAACGTTAGACACACGGGATGTCACTCGCGCAATAATAAATTCGCAAAATGTTGCACACGCGGATTGTCACTCGCACAATAATAATTTCGCAAAACGTTAGACACACGGGATGTCACTCGCGCAATAATAAATTCGGCACAACGTTAGATTTGCGGAACGTCATATTCGCGGAAAATCAGTGACGGAAAAAAAAAAACAAAAAGAAACAAACAAGAGTACTCACGGCTGCCGCTTCAAACCTGTGTTTGTTCTTTCTGAGTTCATTCCAATCGGTGTAATTGTATTTATTGCATTCATATTATAATGCCGAACTATTTCCTCTTTCAACCTGAAAACATGAACAATATTAGTATTTCCTATATAACACAAATAAAAACATAATTCTAGAAAGTTTCAATAAAACAAAATTTATCTCAAATTCACGCATTTCATTTTCATACCCCTTTTCGCCTGTCTTTTGCCTCACAAATTCCAATGCTTTTGGACACCTAGTAAGAGCACTTCAGTAGTGATCTGCAATAGAAGATATTATTCTATTCTACCTCACTTAAAATAACAACGTGAATAATACTTATCTTTGTATGGACATCCGCAATGTTTCCGGACTCTTGGGCATCTTTGTCTTCACCTGGAACTGCACGTTGTCCAGCCATAGTACTGCATCCTTCTCCTTGAACAGCATACATCACACGTGTCCGAAGGTACTAGTCACACGGTCAGAGCGAGCTGCGGGGCTTTTCTGTTTGCCCTGCACATTTAACTCGCCTTTGTAGTTCTCATGATTTTCTCCAACTCTAGATTTTCTTTTCTAAAAAAACATCTTTTCTCCTCCGATGCAAAACAAACACTCCAAAAATTTTTCTGATTTTTCCTGTTCTAAAACTGTCAGAAACCTTTTCAAAAACAAAACGTCACACGATTTCAAATTTTTTATCCCGCCTACAACATTTGTCACCTTATACTTTTGACATAAACTTCTTATAGAGAAGTTTCTTACTCCAACACGGAATATAAAATCAAAATTAGGGTTCGATCGGTCAAATGGGTCAAATATTTAATATTTTAGCAAAATAAACATTTTCAATTTTTTTATGTCGAACGACGAGGTTCTCTACAGTACCTTCATTGGTTTATTATATAGCTGCTACCAGAATAATTATGGGTTAGTCGGAGTACATACTGCCGATGTATGTATAAATAGGCAATCTTTGATGTCAAAGATATTATAGTAAGTACTTATATCATCTATCTGCTATTCTATTACGTCTATGACTTCAAATACCTATTGCCTATTTTATAAATACTTACTGATTCCCTTAAAATATAAATTTGACATCCTACAGTTGCTATGTAGTAATAATCTAAATCTTCTAAAAGTACACACCTACCTACATACATACGTACATAAATCATTCCTTTATTCCTTGCGGGCTAGGCAGGGCGTCAAAGGCCGTGAAAATACGGTCGTTATCGCTACGTCTGACAAATATTTGAGAGCCGTTTTAGTTATTGCGGTGTATATCTATAGTGACAGCCACCTACTTACACTGGATTTTGATACAAATACTATAAAAAACGAGTATAAGTTAATCCCTTAGATACACATAGGTAATATAATAATAATGCAGAAGCTTGCGTTATTTTAACGTCGGTTTTTAGTAGAATGTAATGTAGATAAATGACTGACTTTTTATACATCGCATGCACATGCGATCGTTTGAGGTAATTATGCTTCTTGATAAACAATTCTCTGTTTGGTTTATAATTAAAAGAGAAGATTGTAAGAGAAGATGGCTCTGAGCTTCGGAGGGCACGATAAGCCATCGGTCCCGGTTGCTATGATGTTCACTTAGACGGTGATCGTTACACAGCCTCAGATGTCTGATATTTGCAGTAGGCGATGTGGCGCAGTGGTTAGTATGCCTGCCTGCCACTCAAAGGTTCCAGGTTCAATTCCCGGTGGGGTCACTCACAAAGTTGATATTTATCACTTTGTGAATTTGTCCCCAGTCTGGTTAGAGTTAGAACATTATAGGCTGAACCACCTGATTGTCCGCAAGTAAGATGGTTCCGTGCTTCGGATGGGCACGTTAAGCCGTCGGTCCCGGTTGCTGTCTATGATAGCGGTCGTTACACAACCATGTCAGAGGCCTGCTACTTGCAGTAGGCGGTTGAAAAAACTCTGACACCAGGGTTCATCGGGTCGTTTAACGACTCGGTGTCCCATACGAAGAGAGAGAGTAGGCGATTGAAAAACTCTGATACCAGATTTCATCGGGTCGTTGGACGTCTTGGTGTCCCACTCGATGAAGAAGAAGAAGAATTTGTAACATGTGACATTAACAAAATACGAGTATATTTGCTACATTAGCTGGCATCAATCATTTACGGTAAACGATTGCTTTGTATTTCAAATATTTGCGTTTGCCTATCACTTCAATCTATAAAAAAAATGTTATAAAACTAAAGTACCTTTTTTAATACCAGTGTTACTTAGCGTTGTAGTGCACTAGCATAAAATAAAGAGTTTCAAGAAGGATCACACGACCCTTTTTAGAATTTTCACGATTGTCAGTTTTACACCACAGGGTTGCTACTTAGATTCAATACGCGGACGAAATACAGCTCTAGAACGTATTAGTATAGGCAATCTGGTGGTACGGCAGTGCCCCCCACCAAGTCGAGCTGAAAGCGGCTTCCAATTTCTGAAAACCTTCAAACATGTCTAAACTCGGAGAGTACTGCCATGTGCACGGAGCCCTTGCATTTACGCTCCATTTGTCCAGAATATTCGGGATGGCGCCACTGCAGATGATCTACGAGTACAAACGCAATAGATGGCGCATCAGCGTCTCCAGATCTGCTAACTTTTACAGCTACATTGCCGTGTTCAGCATGCGTGAGTTTACTTTCTTTTTAGAAGTATCGTAAGTTGTTGTAAATGTACTTTGTATCTTTTGTAATCGTCGCTTCGAGACGAGCATCAAGAGGTTGAGAAATTCACCAGGGTTCGCAGGCACCCGTAGCTCAGTTGGCAGAACGGTGGAAGGGTGATCCACAGTCCCGGGTTCAAGTCCCGGCGGTCGCCGGTGAATTTTTTTAATTTTCTCCTATTCAATTTATCTAGACACACGGCAGTGTGTCCGCCAAGTTCGAGCAAAAAAAGCGACACACCGGCCGTGGGTTATATTACACGAACCATTTCGGGCCAAGTTCGACCCACCTATAACTCAAAATCATTTTATCTACGCATATGAAATTTCTAGTATCTGTCGAGATCTACTTACTTATCTAAAATACAAAATTTCATTAATGTACCTATTGTAGGTCTTGAGATATTGACGTCAGAAAATCGCTATTTTTACTATACACTCACTGACTGACTCACTCACTCATCAAAAACCTAGACCACTTCCAATGGTCGTATTGACTTGAAATTTGGCATGGAGGTAGGTCTTTAGGTCAAGGTAAAGGAAAAAATCTGAAAATGGCCAAGTGTGAGTCGGTTTTAAAAATAATGAAGGTGTAAATTCATTCCCCTAAGGAACTAAAACAAAAAATTTATCTATATCTTCCAATCGTCGTACCGACCTAAAATTTGTTACGAAGGTTTGTATTTAGTCAAAGTAAAGTATAAACGAGATATTTCCTTACCTTACTTAATCATAAGAAAAAAAGAAAATAAACCTTACAAAAATAAATGAAATCCCACCCAAAACATAAATGTGAAAGGCTGCCAAGTTCGATAATATTGGAATGCTTCGCCTATAAAAGAATCTAAAAAAATAAGAATCTACTTTCCAAACTGCGGAAAATCAAGTGTGCATTCCTGTAACTATTTTTAACTGAGGTCTGTGTATAGAACTTGGTACTTATTTAGATCTCACTTCTTTTATAGGCGAAGCATTCCAATATTATCGAACTTGGCAGCCTTTCACATTTATGTTTTGGGTGGGATCAGTACTTTGTTTCGTCCAGTATTGTCCGTCGACGGGCTAATATTCCATGCAAGATTTGTTCCTGATGCTTCAGTATTAGGACGTGTAAACGCTAGATGAAAAATAAAATGCACTACGGGTGGATGGTAGGGACCGATACATCATTACTAATATTCGTTATAGCAAAAATAACTATTGAACCTAATGGTAGGCTTAAAAACCAAGCGACAGCGACAACGACGCGCGTCGTTGTCGCTGTCAAATGACTGGTTTGTATGGGGAACCAGAAAGACCGAGCGTCGGCGTCGTTGCGGCGCGCCACGACGCCGTCACGTTGACAGCGTGCTGAGAAGCTTAGAGTTTGTATGGGATGCGGTCGGGTTTTTCTACAAGACCGCAGCGACAACGACGCCGTCAAAATTTGATGGCATCGTTGACGCGCGTCGTTGTCGCGACGCTTGGAAAATAAGGGTACCATAATTTTATTTTAGACGCAGCTGTACTTGCAGGCCTGGTAATGGACCTGACAGATACAAATGATAAAGTGCGAATGCATGACTCAAAAGTCAATATTATGTGGATGATACTACTGCCTTTGGTGCTTGGCATAAACACTATTGGGCTTTTCGGCGCTTCCACAAGAATGAAAAACATGATACATTGTTTGAACGTTATTGATAAGGTAACTAAAAAAAGTTATTTAGTTTAGTGAGTAGAACACGCTTTTAAAATACATATTTGTACTTAATTAAATGTAAACATATATTTTATTAGTATAAGTATTTGGTTTTGTGAGGTGCAACACTTTTCAGACTTTATCTAAAGTAGGTACCTATTAGGTAAAGAAAAACAACCTTTTCAAAGGGAAGATATTTCAGATTCGTGAACAAAACATTGACTGGAAGAAAATACCCGGAGAAAAGAAGAAATATATTTTTGCGATTGTATACAGCACGGTCGTTGCACTCCTTAATTTGGATGCCTGTAGCCTTTCCTTTAGAGCTATGAACGATGAAAACAGTAAGTACTAACATTGTCCTACCACCGATATGATCAAGACACGCGGCAGCGTGTCCAGCCAAGTTGAAGCATAATCTATACCTAATTTAGTTATTAGGATATCGAAGTGATGCCTGTTATCGACCTTTTCATACAAACGTATTCCTTCCCAAATAGATAATGTATGTGAAGCTATAAGTTTTTTATTAATTCAAGGCCAACTACTGACCCTAAATTATTATTCGCCGAAAAAAAAGTATATAAAAGCAAAAAAGATCATTTTTCATTTTGTATGGAAAAAGAAAATTACTTATATTTATTTTCGTAATTAATAAAAAAAAGGAGGGATTCAAGCCTATGAATAGACCTTACTGTAATAAATAATATTTAAAATTATGAGAAACACACTCGGTAACATCCATTTATGCGTCGTTTGTCCAATTTTCCATTATTTTCATACGGTTTGACAGATGCATCCGTCTACGCAGCGTTGCGCAGGTTGTGCAATGCCATTTGACATAAACCGTATTTGTATGAAGGCAGGGTGGAGAATCGAAGGAATGATGCACAAATGGACGTTGCGTGTATTTATCGCCTAAAAATATGTTTTTTGTAAAGCTTTGATTTCTTTTTATTTTCAGAAACACTAACAATTCTCAATAGTATTTATTACATCGAGTGCTTCGTGTTGACTGTATTGCAAATGCAGTTTGTGTTTGTGGCCCTTCATATGAATCTTGCCTTGAAATATATCAATTACTCTTTGGATGATCTTCTCCACGCCATGGAGAAAAAAGGAAAGTATATGTTTTTTCATGGAAGTAATAGTAGTTTTTAAAACAAGGGAATATATTTAGGGCGACGGTGCTATTTTGAATCACGAGCGGAAAAAAGGATTCTAGAGTTAACTCCCGAGCGTACCGAGAATCCAGAGCGAAGCGAGGCGAGGGATTCAATGTAAGTCGCCCGAGAATAAATAACTTTATGCCCGAGTGATACATACCACTTTACATCCCTCTCTATTAGAAAAACAATAAATACCTTCTTAATCTACCAAATCCCTTCAATATTACTTGCTGTTGTCCATTATTTTTGGTTTATTTTACACTACCTACAATCTCATATTTACAAAAACAATAACATTTATTTCATAATGTTTAAGCAATAATATTGTGAGGTTGTATTTTAATTGTCGATGACCATTGCTGGCCAGTAATAGCGCCAAAAGAAAAATATAATTTGACATTAATTTTCCAAATTCAAAACTATTTCAAGCCCTAGCCTAAAATGGCCTAGGCAGGCCTAGGTATTTTGTTCCCATTTTTGTTTGGTCTACATATTTAAGTTAATGTGTGTTTTTGTGCGTCGATTTAATAATTTAAAAGTTTATTGCTTTGGGAAGAAGTATTTGAAATGTTGACTTAACCCTTCGATCAACGCATCTTCCGTCCCGTTCCGGACTTAACCAATACACCTTAATTTTGCAGGATCTAATTCTGTCACAATCACAAAAGTTGCCGATAAAGTTCGAAATCTCAACCTATTGTTTTGTAGAACATGTGATGTAATAAAACAAGTGAATTCGATCTATGAAAATGTTATACTGCTTAATACAGCATCTACCTTTATTAACTTAGTCACTACACTATATCACCTCATATCATATTTAAGTAAGTAATAACATAAAATCTTAACGAACACTAATATCATAAAGAGGTAAGATTTGTTTGTTTGTATGTTAATGATGAACTCCGAAACTACTAGACCAATTTAGAAAATTGTTTCACCATTAGAAAGCTATTACGTCCCTAAGTGAAGGTGAGACGAGATAATGCGTTATTCCCACGGGAAAACGGTAAGCAGTGGGTGCAATGGTTGGGCTCTCCCACTCTTCAATAAAATAATAGTTTGTCTCATTGGTCAAGCTGAAACATTTTGACTAAGCTTTAGATTTGTTTTATAGGGTAAGATGTTATCATCTCGTCTTGGAGAGATTTTACATCAAAATGTTTTTGGTGCAATATTGTTTTAAATAAATTTACACAAAGTTTGACTCTATTTGTCGTATCATATTTAAAGTATTAATAATTGTATGCTTTCAGTAAAATCTGACCCGAAGTTTGAGGCAATATATTTAAATATGATCTTCTTCTTTTGGCTGTTTACTTTCATGATAATGTTAGTGGAGCCAGGACATCAGGCAAGAGAGGAGGTAGGTAATAAATAGAAGCTTTGTTACAAAATCTTCTAGTTTGTCATCATCAATCAGTATGCCGCTTTACACACACACATAAATAAATTTTATAATTGATAATTTGATATCATTATTCAAGCATCGTCCGTTTGTGCGTCATTTACTCGATTCTTCACAATACCTTCGTACGAATGCGGGTTATGTCAAACGGTATCGCATAACGCGTCGACAGATGCGTCTGTGAAACCGTATATGAAAATAAGGTGGAAAATCGTACAAACGACACAAAAACGGAAATTACCGTGTGTTTTTTGTCGGCATCTTGCTGCTCACCATTTACTCTTAAGAAGATTTATAATATAAGTATTCTTTGTTCATCTACTTGGAAACAAAGGCATTGAAGTTTAATTTTGAATTATGCAGCTGCATTCAAACCGCTGATAAATTTACATTATATTTATGTTTATTTAAATAATTTTATCAGATAGACCGCATTGCAATGGTGGTAATTTTACTCCTGCGTCACGTGTCATCTCCTCGTGACAGCTTGACGATGGAGCTGGAGTTGTTTTACAAGCAGATAGAGTTGAACGAGGTCTCCTACACGCTGTTGGGAATATTCACACTGGACAGACCTTTGATTGCTTCGGTAAGCCACAGTCAATATTATTCTTTTGCATACTTTATTTATTTATAGTCAATTTCATATGATAAATAAACCCCACCAAAAAATAAAAGTAAAAATAGAGGCCAAGTTCTCATGCCTAAAATAAAGTTGATATATAAACTACCTATGGCTAAATTTATCATGACTTTTCAGTGAGTGATTTTGAACCAAATTTTTTATTTATCTCGAGTTTATTTCATTTCTTTAAAAGTTATAATAATGAAACACTCAATGCAAGTTCTATGGCGTCATTATGTACCTATGCAAAATTTCAATCAGCTCTGTTTATTAAGTCCGTAGATACAGGGGGTCAATAAGAATCCCGTACTGGATATCGCTCGAATCTCGAAGCAGTTCGGGTAAATAGAACTTGGCTGGCGCACTGTCGTGCGCTTTGATATGCTGCAAATCGTTTATGGACTTAACCAGATCAAGAACTTGTTTATTTTTTGGAAACATGTTTTTTTTATTGGGCCTCAACGCAATGATTTGCCACACCACGTCAATTTGTATAGAAGGCCCAAAAAATAATTCAAATTTCGATCTATTATCACAAAGTAAGTATTGGCTAGCGCAATCCAGAGAGTCGGCTTCGAGCAAACGCGGCTAAACTCACTCAGACATCGACACGCGTCGTTTACGCGCTCTGTGGAACCGTGTCGAACCGGTAATGGTTGAGTGTGAAAGGCGCGTTCGGTGCGGGCGGACGGAATGGCGAGTAAAGAAAAATATTTTTGTGATGTGTTTGGGTGTAATATGGGTGTAATAACACCACAGAAAATAGTGCATTGTCATTTTTCAGTTTCCCACGCAATAATGAAAAGCAAGTAGAACTCTCTTATTTGATAAATAAATAGGTATCTACTTCAAAATTAGAAATGGAGGGATTTCTTTTTAAAAATCATATTTTTTGTTAGTAATATGTGCGCTATGTTTTATATACGTACGTAGAAGAAGGTAGGTTGCGCTTTAGTTTGATTTGGAAGGTCAAATGGGTTTAGGTTAGTACCTACCCACAGTAGATAGATACCTACATAGTCAGCATTTGAGGTGAAGCGATGAGTACCGAAATACCGATAGCAAAAGGTCCAGGTTATGTCATCTTCGTTTCCGATCATCAGGTAAGTACCTACCTATGGTAGTCCAAATGGACTATTACCATCCTGGATATTTTTTCATTTTTTCGTCACGGCAGCTGGCGACCTTCGAAACTATAGTAGGTAAGTAGGTATACTTCGAAACTAAGGTAGGTACCTACCTACCTACCAACATACAGCTACAGATACAGCTTCCATGCCCGAATTTCTTCCGGGTGCGTTCTCGCGTTTGTCATATCGTCATTTTCATGTCATGATAGGTTACCTACCTACCTACCTCCTACCGTTCCCAGCGCGTACCTATCGCCCGCCCGCCAATACATTGGTAGGTAGGTAATCTCTGTGCGACTGACTAGTGACGGTACGTTTGACTTTCATGATGGCTTGACGCCCTGTTCAAAAATACCTACCTTCCAACCATAGGTACCTAACCTAATGGAGTTCGTGACGGCAAGGTATTTTTTTAGGTCTTTCTTTTAGATAGATATACTTGTTTTCCGTGGGAAATACCGATGAATGACGTGAGGAACCATTTGTCGTGTCGGTCATCGCCACCGGCCGGTCCTTTACCTACATACTTACCTAACTGCCTACCTATTGGTCGCTTCGCTCACTACCTAGTCTCGTGACCCAAACCCATTGCCTATCTACCGATTTAGGTGGGGACCTACTTATTTCATATTAGAAATATGACTTTCTACTCAGGTAGGTACCTACTTCCATATGGTAAAAACTATTTCATATCGGCCAGGTAATTAAGGAGTTTCTCAATTGCATATTCCTAATTCATACTTACAAACGATAGGTAACTTCATAAAAAAAATCAGAAAGTAAACCCTAGTAGCAACCCTAAAGAGTAGGCATAAGTGATCGAAAGAAGGGGCGAGCTGGCCTTCTGTAAATTCTCTATTTTGTGCTATTATTCCTCAGGAAAAGTTATTCATATTTTTTACTTTCCTTAGGTAATAAATTTAAAACTTAATTGAAATAATTTTAAATTACCGGGAGTAAGGTAATTTCATAATCTTATGATTGATGTTTAACTCAAAAAATAATTATGTACCTATTCAAATTATTATTTACAGGTAAGCGGCGCCGTCACTACAAATTTGATTATTATTTTGCAATTTCAGGCATTGAGCTATTAAGATATAAAATAAATTCTGTGTGTTCTTTACTTAAAAAATAAGTAGGTATTTATTCCGATGTATTTTAATAGGTTGTAAAATTCTTATCATTATAAACGGTGTGTAAGAAAACTTGACTTTTTATTTTTCAAATTATTCCTTCAGATGCATAAGCTATATGCTATGGCACGTTACGCATAATCAAAAATAGCATAGGATTTCAATGAAATAATAAAAATCAGTATTATACTTATAAGTTTTATTAGAAAATCTTTCAAATAAGACACTATTTATATAAATACAATAAAGGTTATTTTCAAAACAATATTAGACTTATGAAAACAGAGCATGTCCGACATGTGATAATGAATTCTACTCGTATACATGCGTTATCTGTATAATGATGATGAGATAGGTGATGAGGAATTTCAAAACCCCGATCGGTAGTTGCTTGTCCAGCGGTATGAGTCGCCAAGCCTTCCATTTCAGTTGCCGTTCCTCCATGTACTGTAGAAACTCTCGGATCTCTCCTTTTGTGTGGCCTGACGGTATAATAAATTAATTAACTTATTATAATTAGCCTGAAAGATCCCACTGCTGGGCAAAGGCCTTCCCCTCAGTCTTCGGTATAATAAATATTGGGTGAAATTTTACTAGTGATCCATAGCGAAAATTCATGTGCGTTAGGACCGCGGGTGTACAAGTTAGGATTGGGCTGCTTATCTACAGGATGGTAGTACCTGCAGTGTACCTCAGTGTACCTCCAATGAAATCCAGTGTACCTCTTTAGATAAAAAGTTATTCGATGAAATATGCACACCCACCATTCTAACGTTAGGATGGCGGGTGTACATTTTTATTTCGGTCTGTAGATACTTATTTTGCTTTTATTCTTTTGTACTTTAGTGTACCTGCAGTGTACCTGTACATAAAATTATAAAATAATCAAAATGTTGACAAATACCAGTAAAAACGTGTAAAAACGGCAAAGGGGAAACTGGGGGCACTTGAGCCCTAGGGGAGACTTTGTAAACGTTATTTCCAGAAAAGCAGAAGACTTAGAGAGCTACTTTCCTACAGGATGGTGGTACCTGCAGTGTACCTTAGTGTACCTTCAATGAAATTCAGTGTACCTCTTTAGATAAAAAGTTAGAATGGCGGGTGTACATATTTCATCCAATAACTTTTTATTAACTGAGGTACACTAGATTTCATTGCAGGTATACTGAGGTACATTGCAGGTACCACCATACTATCATGAACACCTGTGGTCCTAACGCAACTTTTTCGTGTATGTTAGGACCACGGGTGTTCATGATAACATAAGATTGAGCTTCTTTTATAGAGGATGGTAGGTAGTACCTGTAGTGTACTTCAGTGTACCTGCAATGAAATCTAGTGTACCTCAGTTAATAAAAAGTTATTTGATAAAAATATTTACACCCGCCATTCTAACTTTTTATTCAAAGAAGTACACTGGATTTTAATATAACTATACAAAGGTACACTGCAGGTACCACCATACTGTAGTAAAGTAGCTCTCTAAGTATTCTGCTTTTCTGGAAATAACGTTCACCAAGTCTCCCCTAGGGCTCAAGTGCCCCCAGTTTCCCCTATATCGTTTTTACACGTTTTTTACTGGTATTTGTCAACATTTTGATTATTTTATATTTTTATGTACAGGTACACTGCAAGTACACAAAAATACAAAAGAATAAAAGCGAAATAAGTATCTACAGACCGAAATAAAAATGTACACCCGCCATCCTAACGTTAGAATGGCGGGTGTGCATATTTCATCGAATAACTTTTTATCTAAAGAGGTACACTGGATTTCATTGGAGGTACACTGAGGTACACTGCAGGTACTACCATCCTGTAGATAAGCAGCTCAATCCTAACTTGTACACCCGCGGTCCTAACGCACATGAAAATTCAGAACCGGCTGGCAATAAGGAACAACTTTCTCCAGGTCGAAATATTAATGAAAACAAATTGGCCCTCCCATACTAGCTGATCGTCAACTTTGTATGTGAGGTTCGAATACTTTTTTTCATAATCGGTCACCAGTATTGAAAATGTGTCAATATGCACGACTTATGCCATCAACCTATTCTAAAAATAATGCAATTTATGTTATTTAACCCATTAGAGACGATGTTACAAAAGTATATTTCAGAAAGTACTAATAATTTAAATATTGAAAATGGAAGGTATCTAATTTCGACAATGATGTTTTGAAAGACTTGAATTTCATAATTCACTTACTGACACTGGCAGAATCACGTAGAAGTCCATGTGAATGAAAAATAAATAAATAAACGAAAGAGTCAAAAAAAAAATGATTTAAATACTTCTGAATACTTCATATCCTATGTTACCAGCAAAGGAATCTTTCAAGTAAATTCAGAAAAAGTTTACCTGGAACTTTTCACATTTATCCAGTTTTCACAACATGTTGGTTTTATGAGTATAACATACCTACCTTCAAAGTATTTGTAATTGAATAATTATTATTAGATAAGAAAAAATAAACATTATGTACCAGTTTCCGTAAGCATTCGTCGATGAAGCACTAGACCGGCAGACTCCATCTGAACGTTGATCTTCTCAATCACAATGCAAGGCAGCACAAAGAGACTTGCCAATTGGGAGAAGAAGATCATGGCACTGAGGTAAGAAAGAGAGGCTGTTATAATAAAACGCGCAAGAAAAGAATGCATAATTGGAAACAATATTGTTGGCATCCTGGTCGTATGTCAATAATATGATAGACAAGCAAACGATAATGTTACCAATTCAGGATCTACTCCTGCGCAATCAATCTCAATTTGGCATACATGTTATTTAATTAGCCGTCAAACAGGTAGCCCCAAGCTCCACAGAGAGGACAAGGAAAGGACATAGGGCGTAGGGCATGACGCTTGACGTTTGACATCGCGACGTTTCCATACAAAATGTACGAAAAAGTATTGACAAAGGCACACACAAGCGTCGCCAAAGCGTCGCATCTATGACAGCTAGCGTCAAAAACTAAGAAGAATATTTGACGATCACTTGTCTGTCAACTGTCATTCTTACGTCCTATGCCCTCGTTTTTTGGTGGAGTTTGCGCCGTAAACTGTAGATTAAGTAAGGTAATGTTTCATTACATCCCTCATATAAGTCATGTGGGTATAAATTATGATGTGAATTATGGAAAAATGTGTGTAGGATATAATATAGTATACAATGCACTGTGTTTCAGAGAAACTGCCTTGAATTGGACAAGATGTTAAAGCCGTAAATTGAGAGAAAATGCAGGAAAGCATTACGTTCGATTAAGTTTTAAAGCATCTTAAGGCGTTCCGTTTCCATACAAAAATTCAATGGAGTTATGTCTGTAAAGGAGACACAAGTCTGATTAAAAAACTTGATAGAGAGTCCCGAGGGTATATAACATTTTTGCAAAACCCTAAAAAGATTTTTTAAACCATCAGAATTCCCCGTAAAAACCGAGTCGCCACTTTCCAAAAATAGATGGAGCTACTGCTGCAATAAATACGTTTAACTTTATTGTGCAAAAAATACTTATTATCTTTTAAACATAAGTAGTTTTGCGACAAATTTACATGCGCCTTCATCATTTCACATGAAGTTTTTTCAAAAATTTGCTCTGCAGCTCATGTATAACACGGCTGGAGTGCAGTTTTTCGTTTGTATGACGTAAGTGGTTTCAGTGACCACAAACATACGACGTACCTACTTACTCAAAGATATCGTCTATAGTTACCACTATTGATTTATTTGATAGAACTGGTATGTTCCGATAAAAAATCTTTAAAACAGCAAAAATCAAAAAACTACATATCATAGCAAGTTTTATGTAACTTGTCAATTTATTTTTATAATGGGATGAGCTAGCACTAATAGGTTATAGCTGGTTAACTAATTTTAATTCGACGAATAAATTCCAAATTTAACTATTCTCGCAATGATAACAGCCTTCCGATGACATCCCGAATCGTTGGTTGCTTAAGGCGGGACGCTTTCCATACAATAGTTAAATGGAATTATGTTTGTAAAATAGACAAAAGTCTGAATATAAAACCCGATGGGAAGTCCCGTGATTATAAAACATTTACAAAATAGAAGAAATAATTTTTCATCCATCAGATTTAATCGTAAAAACCAATTCGCCAATTTACGAAAATAGATGGAGCCACTGGTGCAATAAATACGTTTATTTTTATCGTGCAGAAAATCATCATTTCATCATTGGCCTCATACGTCTGTGACAGACGATTTATTCAGTCAGTCGTGCAGAAAATACTAACTATATTTTAATCATAAGTAGTTTTGCGACAACTTGCAGTTTTTCATTTCTATGACGTGACGATTCACCTTAAGGTGGGACACTTTCCATTTAAAAGTTAGTGGAGTTACGTCTGTTAAAGAGACAACAATCTGAATAAAACACTCGATGGGAAGTCCCGTGACTATATTTTTTTGTCGCAAATAGAATAAATAATTTTTGACCATCAGATTTCACTGTAAAAATGATTCGCTACTTTACGAAAATAGATGCTATTCAGTTAATGCTGCAATAAACACGTTTGATTTTATTATGGAGAAAATATATACAATCTTTTAACAATTAATAGATTTGCGATATATTTACCTTCATCATTTCTCCTAAAGGATTTCTGATAAATAATATTGGAAGTCATATTTAAGTCGATTGAAGTTCAGTTTTTCGTTTGTATGGCGTGACTTTTCGCCATAGGTACGGATCATGTACACGAAAGTATGGATGTTTGTCCATCAATGCTTAAGTTAAATAATTGTAGAGTCTTATTATCTTAAGACCGCATTCAATTTTTTCTAGCAAATTTGCAAATATTGGCTTTATAAACATGTGAGTTTCTCGAAAATCGTTATGTAAAAATAATGTGTTACTTGTACATTTAATCAAGCATATCTTCATCTACAAAATGTACAATGTAAATATTAACATTTTAGTTTTAAACCTGTTACAAACAGCGATATCTAAAGCGACAAAACCAAAATTCAGGAAAAGACGTCAAATCAAGCGTGAGTTTTAGAGTTTTGGTTCACTGTAAAATAATATCAATTATACAAAAAAATAGAGTATATATTTGAGAACAAAGTCTACAGTGAACATTTTACAATTTTTTTCAGAAATATAGAATAATACCACGTTTTTATATACAATTTTTTGCAAAATAATGCGCCATTATAACGGCTTCTGTATGAAAAAAATAACAGTAGTAAAGATTTAAAAAAAATATATGTTATTTAAAAAGATGTACTTAATCTAATTGCAGAAAAATATATTTATTTTTATTCATAATATCACTGTAAAAAGTATTCAAACATCCCCATGTTTTTCGCAAAATGACGCTCTGAGAGGTCTGGCAGGGAAAATTGTATGGGCTTCGTGAAAAACTCTATAGCGGCCTTAACGTTTTGTTACTAAACATAATTTAATAATGTTCTTGAGTTATCTATTGAATGTTAAGATAGGGTATCAACAGAGACAAAACTGCTGAAGTTTGGCTCTATACCGTGTAATTAGTTCTAAATTCGTTATCTTCTGTAAGCAGTGTAAAATTGTTTCACACTTCAGTGAAAATTTTTGGTTGAAATACCTAACTGAAATTAGTTTCCCTATTCCGTGCAATATTATACATTGCCATAATTCGTTTTGTGAGGCGCGACAATTTTCAAGAATTTTAAACAATGTATCCAATTTCAAGTACATTCTCTGAAACACGGTGTTAGTTGCTAAATTATAAAGTTTAACATAATGTATACCTACCTCATACTTAAAAGTGCAAACGGAATCCAAAACTTCGTAATATCGCCTTCAGTCTCAGCTTCGATAACCTGAAAATATAATTATTCTTTATATCTTCCATCGTAAACCTAAGTGAGGTATTTCACTTAAGGTTCCCACATACTTAGCGATTTCATAATACTGCTCAATTATCCGTCGATACATATCGCGTGAAAAGTCTAGCTCGCTTCGCTCGCAATACGTGTACTAGTCTGTCTTGTTTTCCTGTCGCGGTTAGTGTTTATACTCTTCGACCGTTCGAAGCGTGAAAATTCGAACACGATTTTCTCGTCGCAATACATGCAGGCCATTGCTCCTTTAAACAGAAGACTTGTGCCCCCCAACCCAGAAGGATTCTGTATCCGATCGGTGCTTGAACATGTGGAACCTTTCCACAGAATCGTACCGCGTGCACCCCTTGGAGAATTTTCTGTATCCACCACTGACCTAACGTATAAAAAACGTTCCGTCCCGTAAGGTGTCCTAAAGTGGTCTTAATCCGCCCCTGTATGTATGTCTGTCTGTATGCCACGCTTTCAGTTTTGGTGTCCATCAGAATGGCGTATAATCTCGAAATAAAGCAAGATTAAATGTTCATTACTAGATGTTCGTATTTGTATGTTATGTTCGTAAATTTATCGGATGTTGCACCAAACCTAGACTATTCACACATCACATAATAAACACGACTTCAAAATGATGTCCTTAAATAAGTACCAAAAGTGAAATCAGAACTCTGAACTATAGAAATTGCTCATAAATCTTTCTTGTAGATTTTAATAGATATAATTTGATTATCAAACTTATCTAATATGACAAATTCTATATTATACACCAGCCATTCTGATGGTCACAAATTTGGTGTGACAATAGACCGTGTTGAAAATTTTGCAAAAAAAAAAGTCTTTGCGTGTCAGACACGCTCACAAATAGGGTTTCGTAGTCAATGTTTATATATCAGGTTTTTCAAATTTTAAGCGTTTATATTTCAGTTGTCACAGCTGGAATAAAATTATGGCTCAAAAACGCCCTTTTTAAAAGCAAATATCTGGAGACAGAATCATTTCAGTGCTTTTGTTTTAAAATAATCTGGCCTTAGTTTTAAAATACCTATTCAACGACACCCTTTTCATTATTATAGGATAAAAATTATTTTTTTGCCCCCCTTTCACTTGTACGGGAGGGGGACCAAAAATCATTTGTTATAATTTTTTCTCAACATTTCTAAGTTTGGGTCAACAAGATCTATGTTTTCACCAATTTCATGTCGAAAGCTCCAAAACTGACAAAGATGTGAGGGCGTGACTTACAGACAGACTTGACGAAATTATAAGGGTTTCTAGTAGACTACAAAACCCTAAAAATGAATCAAATATTTTTGGACCCTCTGTCATAAATGTGAAAGTGGGGCAATGACGTATTTGCTTGAGTGCATGATGTATTTTTGCGAAATTGCAGGTGGCATAATAAAATATGTTCATAAAAATGCCGAGTAGGTATCACCAGTTTGAATAAATGACTACGTTTCGTACAGTACAGTACAGTAAGTACTATACAGAACTAGCTAGCTGGCTAGGTAAGAAAGTTTGAATTTTGAACTACTTTAATGTTTTGCGTCTAATCAGACGTGAGCTGACTGCACTACATCGACAATTTTCATACCTTAACTTCTATCCACAAGAGAGAAAACCAAACAAGCATCATCAGTTTTGGTATTTCGAACATCAATAGTGTTAGTATCTGAAAAATAATAAGTAGAGATAAATATTTTGTGACATGAGAATAGGTAGTAGATACCTAGATAACATATTTCAAAGTCTGGGTTGTATATGTGAAAAACTGTTACTTACTAGACGATTATAAAGCTTCATTATATAGTCGTAACAATCATTTATATTCATATAGTACTTTATTAAACTGTTTATGTTCTCTAGTTGTTGCTCTCTGGCCATTTGGTGGAATTTTTTGGCATGGCAATATAAGTAGTAGGTAATCAATAACAATATAAGCGATATACAATTCAAATACATATAAGCCACGAAATAATGCAAGACGTCAGCAAATTTCAATACATATGTACCACCTTCAAGGTAGTGTGTAGATATTACACGAGTTTCCACAAGGTTCCCATATAAAAAAGCATACACTGAGACCAGATACAATGAACATATAGTTCCTAATTTTTCGTTGTTTAGCTCGGGAAGAATCTCCAGACTCAGATTTATTTTTTTAATTAAACCATAGAAGTCATTTTTGGTGAAACCCAAGATCAACTGAATTGTCACATACTCCAAAGTGTCGATTAAATCCAACAGTTTGAAATAAAGAAAGTGTTCTGCCAAGACCGAGTTGGTCATCAAGCAATACACCCATGCAAAGAATACAATCATCGATACTAAATTGAGAATGATGTTAATTTTTCTATTGAAGTGTCTCGAGAACACATAATTAGAACCAAATATAAACTTTAAACTTAAAAACAATATTATAATTGATTTCGGCACTTTGGTTTTTGATTTAGCACCCCTATTTGTAAACGAATTTTTTTTAAGATCCATTTTGAACTTTTTGCGAGTATATAACTGGAGAAGACTCCACGTAAAGAAATCAGAAGTATGTGTGTACAACTATAAATTCAATTTAAAAATAAATTAGTTGGCGACAGGTGTAAGTGTACCCATCACATGGCCACGATTCGAGAAAACAATTCACTCAGCAGCAAATTAGTGCTGTCAGTTTCCGTCAAACCGTTTCAGAAACGGATAGATAGAAGATATCGAAAAACTCCCAAGAAAATAATTGTAATTCAATATTCGTTTTTCTTCTAGATGAATTATCGTAAGTACCTACCCATCAGATACGATTTTATCTATTTTTTTAAAATTCGACAATTTTGAGGCGAGAAATGACTGGATTAGACCAAAATACAGAGAAAAATCAAAGGAATAAGAAGGTGCTTAAAACATTTTGGACTGATAGCCCGAGTTCATTTTAAGCATGTCAACGGCAAGTTCTGCTTCAGTTAAGAACCGTTTGAATTGACCACTTTAAGAATAGTTTGTTGCGTAAAACACTATCAAAATGGGGTTGGCAACACTGTCAAAATGGCGCTAGTGTGCTTGGTCCCATAACAAATCATTTTTTGTATGGCGGAAATTAGTTTTTCTTAAATTTTATTAAAATGACGCGGTGCAGTGTCCCAAATTCTTCGGGAATAGAAAGCCGTCGGTCCCCAAAAGATGTAAAATTAAAAAAACTTTGGCTCAAAGTGATTAGACAAAAAATTTCGAGCCTAAAATGAAGCTAGGTTATGTCGTAAACATTTTATGGAAAGTGACTACGAAAATGTTAGTAAATATACAGGTTCTTTAGGTGATATCAGATTTCAGATGCGAACGATGCTGTTATAACCTAGGCTCACATGAAAAACAACGAAAATAACAATCTTACCCAAACCTAAAAATAGCTCTTACCTTTCAACCAAATCTGCCTTTTTCCGCGTAGCGACGCACCACGTCTTTTTAATTCTGCTTTCAGGTCGCTCATTTTCCAAGCACAGTATATATTCAATTTTAATTTTCACGCCTTACAAGTTTTTCACAAAAGTTTTTCAAGATAATAAATAAACCGCGCTTTGTTTTGTTGACATAATATTGATTACCTACAGACTACATAGAAGAATGGAACATCTTTTTTTGCCGTTTATGTCCATAGGGCGGATGGACAAAGGTATTAGGAGCATACAGCCTCTAGGGCCGACCTGTGGTGGCGCCATCTACCCTACGCTTTCACCGCCCAATCCCATTAGTCACCAAACACTCCAAGAAAAATAAAATTATAACCAATTTACATCCGCCATGACGGAATAGCAGCGAATGAATCCCGCCATAGTTTTGACAGATATCACTTATTTTACGGCAAATTATAAGTAGTAAAATTTTGTTGCGATCATTTTCTACCCTTTTCTAAGCCTATTTGACGGAAAGCGACAGCACTATTTTTAGTTCAGAGATTTATTTTCTCTAATCGAGACCTTTGTTTTATCCTATAAAGCAAGCATAATATAGATAGTCCTAATTATTTATAATCAAAATGAATTTATAGTAATGACGGTGAATATTATTTTATAGTACAGGTTTCATAGTAGCTATTCTTGTTTCGATTTCAGAATAAGATAACCGACATGTGATTGTAATAATATAGGGTAGGTACAATACAAATACGATTAAAACCATATCATACAGCCGGTGACATACATACCTATTTTAGATCCGATTTATTATTTCTAGGTTTATTACTTTTAGGTTTGTTTCCCAGAATTTATCGGCACACCGTCCCTATTATTGGTTTGCATTTTGGGTTCGTTGTAAAGACATCATTGGCGAGGCAGCATGGAATCAAGGTACCTACTACTTTTTACAAGTCATTGTTATCTTATTGTTTTCAAAATAAATTTTGTATTTATATTTCATAAAGTTGTAATTAATTACTATAATGGTTATAGGTTGTAGACAGTCAAAGATCTTTGGTGTCACATTTATAATATTTATTAAAACAATTGTTTTTAAAGACATTTTTTTTGGTATATAGGTACTTAGACAATTGCATCAGCAAGCACATCAACCTGACCTTTGAAGGGGTTAACCTTTTCTTATAAACTGTACGAACGAAAAGCCAGTTTATCTTAATCATTTGATTGGGTAGGTTGATGTGTTGTTGATGTACACGTAGATTGGTACCGCAGAGATCATTATTATCATCTATTTAAAGGGATTGTCCTTGTCTGTGGGGTATTCGCTAGCTTTCTCTGTCTTCTGCCATCTCCTTAACTTGCCTGTACGACGTGGCCGCTACTTTGTCCACAATTTGATTTAGATAGCCTCTCCCTGGTCTTCCTCTTCTGCCTTGATTCTTGTCTTTAAGAATTGTCTTAAATAACTGTTCAACCCGTAACAGGTGTCCTATAATTTTCCTCTTCTATTCTCTACTGTATATAGTAACATGAGATATGCAAACATTTTCTTTCTTTGTTATTTTATTTATTTCTCTTTATTGATTCGTTTACCAATTTTGCATTTCAGACACTTCTACCTGCACTACAATTGTAAGGTAGTTACTTACGCCAGCTAGAACCTGTAAAATTGAAATAGAATATTACTTACTTTAAGAACCAGTACAGTCCGCTACGGGACAGGTCACCTCTCATTTGATAATATGTATTTTACCGAAATAATTAAAGGGCGCCTCATGTTCCCGATGCCAAGAGCGGTGAACTCTGGCTGGTACATCATCACCTGCTGGTAGAAGTACTCCAAGTCCTCGAACCTGTGGTCTTCGGGTGTGATGCGTCGCAACAACTGACTCATCAGCATTTCAGTTCGCACAATCTGTTGGATTTAGCACACAAGGTCACCATGGGCCTCGCCCATAAGGCGTCTCCCCGACGGCCTCACGGCCGTCGCGAAGACTATTACGACTCGTGATGAATGTGAGACAAGAGGTCGGGATGTCATTATTTCACACTATCTGAACTAAATAATATTCATGATGAGTTTCGACGCGCCTGCTTTCAGACATGCCACTGTTGCCACCGATGTCATTTTTGTAAGCATGATATTGGAAGACACCAACGCTGCGCAGCTCGCGGCATGAATCGGCATAGAGGTCGTCCATATTAACCTCATTATAGTAAAGTTTACTTCTGATCGATAATTTATTAAATTATCAATGCTCTCACAACAGTCTTTGATGGATTTGATTTAAGTGATTATTGTTTAAACTATAAGACATTTTACCCGCGATCATGGCGATTGTAACATCGCCGAAATATAAGGTGCTCAAAATAACCCTACTTTGATGGATTCTATATACAAGAAGAAAAGTGGGTGGTATGACTAACCTGTTTCTTTATTTGGGTACCAGGTTCGGTAAGCATGGCTAGATTTATAAAATGGTAAATCGTATATGCAACTTCAAATGTGACGCGGCTTTTGTCCGGATTCTTGCTCGCTACGAAAAAAATAGCTATATATTTTTGATTCACTGAAATCCCAAGCATGTCTCTATTGCACTATATTATTACTAAAAGAAACTTACTTGCAAAACCTGCCAGATAGTACGGTGCCATGATAAGGTGAAAGAAAACGTATGCAAGACACAATACCGAGATCAAACCTAAACAATTGTCTAACTGTTTTAACATTTTACAAGCAATCGCATAAGCATGTGCTAAAGATCTTATTCTGCTTTCTACGTCTCTCGGAGATTGATCTGAAATAAAAAATAACAATAATGTTGTATCTGTTTGATGAATACTAAGTATACCACGTGGTCTTTGGTGAATAAGGATAAAATGGAATATGTCCTAGTAATCCAGATTCAGATTCTTGAGGAGAAGAGACGAGTTGTTTGATTTTCCATTCAAACGCATGTCTCTTCATCCCTACTCCACCATCGTTTCTGTGATCTGTGATTTGACAGATGCGGTCAGTCCACTTCCCATTTAACCACATTTGTTTTTATAGTTCTCCCAACACACGCCTACTCTAAAATATAACAGGAAACACTCAGGTACAGTATGATAGCTATAAAACTCACTCACCTTTGCTATTCTCCAGTAGTTTATTATTCATAATTGGTTGTAACTTAGGAACTGGTATTGCAGTTGGAAAATATTTTCCACTTAGTAAAGAATAAGCTTTCTCCGACGTACCTAGAGAATGAAGTGCAGAAAAGCATTTATATTTCACTAGCTGCCCGTCAGCGGTTTCACCCGCTGCAACCTATTCCGTGGGAAAAAAGCATTATTCGCCAAGAGATGTCGCTGTTAGTCTTCGGCAGAAACGTTTAAAACGCGAATCGGCTCAGTCACGCCACCTATTTCAAAAATATTGGAAAAAGCGTGATCCCGTGGGAATGAGACATTTTTCCGTGGTAAAAAGTATCCTATGTGTTATTCCAGATGCCCTTTTATATTTCTGCAAAGTTTCATGTCAATCTAATCAGTCGTTTTTGCGTGATGTCGTAACAAATACACACACAAACATCCGCCTTTATAATATTAGTAGGAGTAGGATTAATGTTTCGCAGCCCATTGACCTCCTGTTATCGAGGTGACGACGGGATGACTTTAGTTAGAAAATAAGTTGGAACACATATTTTAGGGTGCGGAACCAGACAAAAACAGAGATCTGCTTTAAACCATACCTCGTTAGGGACGTTGAACCAAAAAGTTTGCTGACATGATCAGTCCAAATTTTCCCTAGCGGTAAATAAAAATATAAACGAAGAAAAAAGAAACAACTTCCTATACAAAGTCAGTCACTGATAGTGAGATGCATGGGAAGTCAAAAAAACACTCTTTTTCCACTTTGGCTCTATAGGGAAAATCATTAAGTGTAATCTGATCTTGCCTGCAAAGTTTTCAGAATACCGTCCCTTACAAACGGTATGTTTTATGGTATAATAAGATACTCCGCCTGGTATTCCATTCCGAGACTTGTGAATCACGTGACTAACACTTGCCTACGTCATCATGCTTGTGGGCTACCAGAATTACCCGCTCCTATGATGTTTTTTGTAAATCATATAAGATACTGTTAACTAATAAATAAAATTTAAGTGCTGTTGTAAAATTCAAGTTAATACACATGTAAATCTAAATTATAAAATTATTAAGAAATATTTTAACTTCATTGTTTTGAGATTAAATTTACCCCATAACATGTTTTTTTGAAAGAAAGTGGCAAAACTAGTGACGTAGGCAAGTGTTACTCTGGGAATGGAAGACCATATTTTATTAGACTATGGTATTTTTAACCTTGCAAGTCATAGCTCTTGATGGTCCGTTCGATCTCAAAGTTGATGTTCTTCAGCGCAGTTTCAACTAATAATCCAATGACAGTGAATTGTATCGACATAATTTCAATTTGAATGGTGATGATGAAGTAGCAGATGTAAAGGAGAGCCACTGTTACTGAAACATAACAAAGAAAAATGCTTCATTTTACATTTTGTAAGGAGATAAAACATATCACTTAGTCCACCTCCAGTCTAGATAAATCCACCAACATTAATACCAAAGTGTGTTTAATTCAACAAAAGGGCTGGTTCACAACAAAGCCAAATTCATATTGCAACATGATTTTGAGCTGAACCATGGCATTGAAGATGATAAAACATATTTGAATTTAAATTCTTACCTTCTTTGTCATAATGAATTGCATCTATGACGAAACTTATTGAGTCCCCAAGGTTAATTACGAAAGCGTAGATGAGTAGTGATGCAAGAGGGGCTACAGTCTTATTTTTTTTTCGTGACCGTTTGGTGCAGTCCCTTACTTCTTCGTGTATCTGAAAATAAACAAAATATGCGAAAGATTTTTAGGAATAAAATAATCCAATACTTAGGTACTAGCAGAAATTAATATAACATCTTTCCTATTGCGATTGAACTCTCGACATATGGGCCCGCGACGTGTGTTATTTATTTTAGATTCTAGGAGATATGACAACTTGCGTTGAAAATCTATGATGTCAATTAGCACGATCTACAATTCAAATAACTTATCAGTATTATCTAAACTACGTTTTTTCAAAATAATCTGAAAGTTACTTACACATTCCAACATGTTCAAACTTTAATTATCAGTAATCAACTAAACTACCCTTTTTCAAAATAATCTGAAAGACACTTACACTATCTAACATGTTCAAACTCTCAAATATGGTCTTCATACGTTTAGGTGCAGTGAAGACACAGTAATTGGTCATAAACATAATAAATTCTAATTCAAGGCACCAGGCCACGCGACTGGCCGATGAACCGGACATAATGGCCCTATTTTTGTCGATGTAGAGGTCCATCATCATGCCAAGTGTAAGACCAACATCTGGAAAGAAGGAAAGAGGGAAAATGATTAAATATTAAATCGAATTTCTCGATAACTTAATTTCTGAATAAGAATTCCTATTCATATAAAAAAATCTTGTATTCCTCGGCTAAGTATGCGTGGGTTTTTTATGAGAGGAAAATAGTGTTCTGAATCTGATCGGACCCAATATCTTCTTGCTGAACGAAAATTGCAGCTCGTCAAGCTCCAACGACCTGGTACCAACTGCACTAACACTACCCAAGACCTAGGTCCTAAGTCCTAAATCTTAGGTAAACGCACTTCACAGTTGATACACAGGTAAGTAGCACAAACGGTGCCAGTTCAGTGGTCAGTACCGTAGCACAAGTATAGAAACTATTTAAATAACTTTTGTGTGATTTTTATGTCCAGCACAGAAGGTGCCAGCACGCAACACGGGTGAGACAAACCGGCCCGCAGCGGTCACTTTTCGAGGGGTAACTTTTACGCGAATTTAGAGGATTCTATTTAGTTGTAAAATAAAACTTCTTCTTTTTTCAGTTTGGTTGGCGCAACGCAGACAATGGCAAGATACTGGATTAGCCGCTTTCCTCTTGAACTCCCACGTCTAGCTGGAAACTGGAATTTTCTTCTTAGAACCGTGTAAACTTGTAAAACTAAACTAAACTTGTCGTTTGAAAATTCCAATTTCCTTATATACTAACGAGTCTTACTTTAAAGAGAACCGCGCCCCGCCCCCAATTTCGAAATTAAATTGCAACCAATTTTCTCTACGAACTTGCCACTGTTCAACGTTTTACCGTATATCAAAATAATCTTCAATAAAAACTTTTACATAAGTAGGTACATAATAACATTAGGTATCAAGGTAAAAAATCTTAAACATCTAAGTAATACAGGTTTCGTGTTATTGGACGATAAATGGACACATTTTGCATATCACATCAAATTATAACTAGGTTTTAGTGTTTATTTCGGAACCTAGAGGTTCTAGGTCATATAACTTATGTACTAAATGTGTAGAATAGGTGTATTAAGGTGGTATATGATGATACGTTCCCCAGATATGGGCGATATTGCTCTAATTAAAGTTTAAAGTACAAAGTTTGGCAAAAACTTAATCTATCGTCCAATTTATTAGTGGTATGTCTTTATGCACTAGAAACTAAGAACTAAGATAAGAATCTAAAATAATACGTAAAAATATAAAAGTGAAAATATTTACAACGCCTGAAAAACTAGGTTCTAGGCTTCCTAGACTAAGTAATAGGTTGTCATAAGGATCAGAAAAACGTATAAAATGATTAGAAACTACTGATTTTACTGTAAACTAACGATTATCAACTGAAAAAAGGCAAAACAAAAAAGTAGCAAAAATGAAATAAATTCAAAAAATGATTATACAATAATAAATCAACTTAATTCTAAAAGATAATGAAAAATGATTAATATCTAAGAGTTACGCATGCCCGTAACTTGGTTATTTACATAATTATCTAATTTAATAAAATTAGTCAAAAATCTGGTTTTTTGAGATGTTAGTTCGTAAAACGACCGCTGATAGCAGCACTAGATAGTATATCAAAAGCGTTACCGTAAGGATAAGCCATCTGACCACACCCCCTTTTTTATTATATATGTTACAGTCAAAACCCTTAACCAGTCAATAACGTTAATGACTGGCAAAACCAGTCAATAACGTTATTGCCTAAGGTACTCAGTCAAAACCCTTATTGACTGATTATGTCTAATAAAATCAGTCAATAACGATATTGACTGACGTGCCTAGTCAAAACCCTTAATAGGTATGTCCTGGTTGGTCTTAGATCACCATCAGGACCGTTAGATGGTCGCTGCCAGAGTGGAAGTCTCCTGTCTCGCTCGCCGGTTGTTATTCCATAAGGACATGCCCAAGTCGCTGACGGCTCTTCACTTATGTTGACGGCTGCAAATACGTGGCCTCCCCTCCCAGAAGTCATAGACCACCCCCCCGGTCGTTACTCGAGGACTCGGGCTCAGTGCCACCGGCGAGCGAAACAGTAGACTTTCACTCTGACTGCCTCCATCTTCTATCTTCTATAAGATGCATTTCAATGAGCGTGCACAATCGCCCCACGACCTGATTATCCCCATTCCACCTCCGGGGATCGCGTAGCTGATTAGGATTACACCTTTTATCAGCTGGTGAGATAGCAGACAAATGCGAGCCTATCTTATTTAAAAAAATATATATCGATCCTGACGGTTACTATGCAGTAACCACTCCTACCCGCCGCATCGCACCGTAGCTCACCGCACCGTACCTACTGCTACCCGCCGCATCGCATCTAAACTAACCGCACCGCACTGCTACCCACCGTATCGCTCATAATCTCACCGCAAATCAGTGCTACTCGCCGCATCGCACATCGAAACTCCCCGCACCGCACTGCTTTCCGCCGCATAGCACATAAACTCACCGCAACGCAGTGCTACCCACCGTATCGCTCATAATCTCACCGCAACGCAGTGCTACCCGCCGCATCGCTAATAATCTCGCCGCAACGCATTGCTACCCGCCGCATAGCTCATAATCTCACAGCAAATCAGTGCTACTCGCCGCATCGCACACCGAAACTCTCTGCACCGCACTGTTTTTCGCCGCAAAGCACATAAACTCACCGCAGTTCAGTGCTACCCGCCGCATCACACACCAAAACTTCCCGCACCGCACTGTTTTCCTCCGCATAACACATAAACTCACCGCAATTCAGTGCTACCCGCCGCATCACACACCAAAACTTCCCGCACCGCACTGCTTTCCGCCGCATAGCACATAAACTCACCGCAATTCAGTGCTACCCGCCGCATCACACACCAAAACTTCCCGCACCGCACTGTTTTTCGCCGCAAAGCACATAAACTCACCGCAATTCAGTGCTACCCGCCACATCACACACCAAAACTTCCCGCACCGCACTGTTTTCCGCCGCATAGCACATAAACTCACCGCAATTCAGTGCTACCCGCCGCATCACACGCCAAAACTTCCCGCACCGCACTGCTTTCCGCCGCATAGCACATAAACTCACCGCAATTCAGTGCTACCCACCGCATCACACACCAAAACTTCCCGCACCGCACTGCTTTCCTCCGCATAGCACATAAACTCACCGCAATTCAGTGCTACCCGCCGCATCGCACACCGAAACTCTCCGCACCGCACTGATTTCCGCCGCACTGCACATAAACTCACCGCAATTCAGTGCTACCCGCCGCATCACACACCAAAACTTCCCGCACCGCACTGCTTTCCTCCGCATAGCACATAAACTCACCGCAATTCAGTGCTACCCGCCGCATCGCACACCAAAACTCTCCGCACCGCACTGATTTCCGCCGCACTGCACATAAACTCACCGCAACGAAGTGCTATCCGCCGCATCGCACATAAACTCACCGCAACGCAATGGTTACTGCATAGCAACCATCAGGACCGTTAGATTTTTTTTCAAAACCCTTAATAGGTACGTCCGACCCCACTGCCTGGCTGGTCTGAGATCACCATCAGGACCGTTAGATGGTCGCAGCCAGAATGGAAGTCTACTGTCTCGATCGCCGGTTGTTATTCCTGAGGACATGCCCAAGTCGCAGACGGCTCTTCACTATCTAATGCTGACATTAGCGTATACGTGGCTTCACCTCCTAGATGTCATAGACTTCACGGGGCAGAAGTACTTATTAAGAGTTTTGACTGGGCCCGTCAGTCAATATCGTTATTGACTGTTTTTAATAGATAAAACCAGTCAATAAGGGTTTTCACTGAGGCCCTTAGGCAATATCGTAATTGACTGGTTTTTCCAGTCAATAACGTTATTGACTGGTTAAGGGTTTTGCCTGTAACATATACATGGTTTGTTACATAAGTATGTTTTTGATATGTTAATTCCGAGAGCGGCTGAAGATGGCGCTAGTAGGTAGTATCTCAAAAGCATGACTGTAAAGAAAGCCATCTGACTTATCAACATAGGAGGCGTGACAATAAAATATTTTCTTACATGGTTTATTACTTATGTATGCTATGTATTAGCTGGGCGATGTTATTTAGTGTCTGAGAAAGCTTATCGTGTGATAACATGCCCGAGCTTTACATTGTAATGCTTAATATGTAAGTAGGTATAAGTAAATAATAGCTAGTTATTCTATTTTATTGCAAGGGATGTAGGATACGTTTTAGGCTTAATTCTATTTAGACCAGGGGGTATGGGGGGTTTTATTAGGTAGGTGCGTAAGTACCAAGTTACGTTTACAGCTGAAACCTGACGAGTATCGCTGTTCGCCGACATTCTCCCCCCGGTGCGCAAGCACAATTCTTCGTACGGCGAACTAGGGAGGTGATTACTGTTCATAGGTATCGCATTCGCACTGTCGTCGTTACAGCTTACTCGTACTCGTCCGTCCGGGTGTGGGAACGTCGCATCTTTACCTCTATCCCATGGTAATCTAGGTTTTGAAGAGTCTGGTGTGATGTGACCTGGGGCTAAGTTCTGAAACCATTGTGATAGGTTTTTACGGCAACCGTGAAGATGAAGTAGGTATGCACGTAATCGTCTCGCCCATGAGTGTGCGGCGAGTTTCTGTATAGCCCTCCAGGTAGGTACCTTTTCTTCGTTGTACACTGGTGTTGGAGTATGGATAGGTATTGACGTCTCTGTTTCTCCTGAAGTTGTAGCGAGCTGATTACATGTTAGCCTCCTAGTAGGTATGTTCCCTTGGGGTGCCATATGTGGTGCACTAATATGCACTTGACACCATTTGCACATTCGTACTTCAAGGGTACGGTGTGACGTAGTGCTAACATGTAATATTTGTGTCGTAGCTCGTTCGTGTCCACTTCGTGATTGCCGTGGTTTGATTCACAGTGAGTGTGGTGAATCAGCTGTGTGTCGTAGTGATTGGCATCTATCACGGGTCGTTCGTAGACTTGAAGCTCGTTCAATATCGTGTCATCTCGTCTCTCTGTTTGATGTATGTCGTGCTCATCTAGCTTCATACATCGATCTAGTGGTCGTGAAGTCGGTTCGATAGATTCGAATGAGTCGATTTGATCTATTGCAGTAATGAAGCTTCCTCGCTGGATCTGACGATTGAGTAGTTGTTCGGCTTTCTGTACGAGTGTGGGTTCGATCGGCGTGTAGGCCATCTTATGGGTGACGGTGGGCCGTTGCTCAGATACCATTCTAGGTGTCGTATCGAACTCTCGTGTTACGAGCGCTGCTTGTTTGTTAGATGGGTTGGCAAGCGCTTTGAATTTCTGAATAGCCTGTAAAACTCGTGCGGTAGTGCGAAGTAATCTGTGCCATGACGAGAATCTTCTTGCGTCTGGTAGGTATGCAGATGAAGGTGGTGGTCGATCGCGGAGCGCGTGAATCTGTGCGATCTTCTCCTCGCTAGTAACAAGAGGGAAGGTAGGGGTTGACTCGACTTAACTAACTTACGTTCTATTGACCAAGAAACGGACTTCAACGTAGGTAGATTCGGCGTTTGATACAACCTATGCGGTTGGATAAGATCGGTAGGTATAGGTACGCTGTGCGTAGTCGCGACACGAGTAGTAGGTATGCATCTACGAGTTGTGCGGGCTAACCTGTGCATTAACATAGGAAATACAGCTTTCGATCTACGAAATGCTAAAACTGTGCTCGAACTGGAAGTCGCTTGCGCTTGGCAGGTAGGATGTACGTAATCAGATTTTACTAAACTGGTTGAATCGGATACCGAATTCGATTCTATAGCGTGAAGTGCATTTACACGTTGAACTGACGATATTCGGATCGTTTTCGCGGGAATAATAATTGGGGGCGGAGCCACGATTGGCGCAGTAAAGTTAACAGAATTACATTGAGGCATAGGTACTAACTCTGTACTTGATATCTGGTGGTCCAAACTATTGTTAACGCCCACTGCGGTGTTTGCGTAGAATATTTTAAACCGTTCATACTCGCTATCCGAGTCACTAAATGAGCTTAGTGCTTTTTCGTTAGGTCTGGCCGTAAAATGCGCGCGCGCGCCTAGGGAAAGTGGGGTTACCTGCTCATCCTCACTATCGTCACTACATTTGGACGTCTTAGGATGCCTAGGTCTACCTAGGTTTAACGGGCGTCGCGGCGGGCTACCTTCCTCGTCTGAGCTACTTACTGACGCCGACGGGGAACTTTCGCGTTCGTGCCTATAGTTCCGTCTAGCGGCGTGCTCCAGACGGCGAGCAGATTTGAATTGTCGTATTTTGTCGCGCTTATCGAAACTACGATGTTGCATATACCTATCAGTCGCCTTGATAGCAGGCGAAACTGCAATATACCTATCTGCGACATCATTTAGGTATTTAGACATTTCTAGTAAGTCTGGGCGCGTTTTGTGGTCCCGTAACCACGTACCCCACCTGAACCGCATCTCAAGCGTGAGTTTGCTCTCGATGCATTTAAGTAGGTCGGGCGAGTCTAGGTACCTATCTTGATCTAGGGACCTTATTATTGAAACCGTGTTAGCTACGCGGCTTGCGAACTCGCACGCGTTGCGTCCGTCCTCGGCAAGTTTAGGCATATAACTTAGATTACTAATTTCGGCCAAGACTATGTGTTCGGGTCGGCCGAATCGCTTGTCTAGGACAGACATTATTTGCTCCGGGTTTCTAGCGGTACTGATGAGCGTGCGTACCGCTTCTCTAGCTTGCCCGCGGAGGGCTCTACGTAATCTAGCTATATTTTGTATGTCCGTAAACAAACTTTCTGTTTCCCTGTATATTGTAGAGAAACCTACCCAGTAGGTGATGTCACCATTGAAGTACGGTAAGACGTGTAGTAGGTTGTTTGAGTTAGAATACCTATCGTGTGGCTGGGAAGTTACTGATATTGCCTTTGCTAGTGATTTCGCTAGGTATTCTAATCGGTCCGTGTCTGATATGCCTACGCTCGGATGTTCGTGCGCGCCTGCATTAGACCGGTAGGTACAATCGCGCGGGTGTGCGGACTCGCGTTCGAACGGTGGTAGACTAGGCTGCTGCCGATATGTATTTTCGTGAGGTGCGTTCGTGTACGCGTATGTTGGCGGCCGGTAGGTATAATCGCGTGGCGCTGGCGTGGCGGCGCGGGCGGCGGCGGCCGGTAGGTATTGTCGCGCGGTGGCGGTGAATTCGTTCGCCCCGGTGGCGGTTGGTTGGTAGGTATTATCTCGCGGGGGCGAGTTAGTTTTCGTGTTTCGATTAATATTTTGACTATTTATTCTATTTAAATTAACTAAATTATCAACTATTTTTGGTGGGACTTGCCCAGTTTGTGACCTCGGGTCCAAGTTGCGATTGCATCGCTCGGGGTGACTACTATGTACGCGTAGTCGTGTGGAGTTTCTACCCGGTAGTGTTCCTCTCTCCCTATCAGTGACCGCGGTTTGGTAGGGCGTTTCTGAAGTTGGATCCGGGACTGGTACCGATAGCCTACGTGGCCCGGTTTCAGTGACGCTTTCGATGGCCGCGTCCGCGCAGTTCAAACGTTCGAGCTCGAGCAAAGTTCTAGCTACCGCTTCTTCTGCTGCTATGCGTGCTGCAGTTATACGCTGAAGCTCTGATTCGGCTTCGGCTAACTGTTGCCGCTGGCGGGCGGATTGTGTCGACCTACGACTCGCGTTGGATCGCGTCTCAAATATCACGCTATTCGGGATAGAATTTCCTAATAGGTCATTTTTGCCGTGCCTAATCACGGTGAAGTTAGTTTCTCGGTTCGGTTGTGGTTGCTGCCTGACAACATTTGACAAATTATGCTCCTTGAAGCATTCCTATCATCCATTACAAGTGGTGACGATCTAACGTTAGACTGCGGCAAGGAACTAGCTCCGGACGGCGCACTCCACGTGCTAGTGCATGTCGAGCCAGTTTTACCTTCTGCCGAGTCTATCGTGCCTCTATGTACGCGAGACGTCGATTGCGTCAGCCTACGTTGCTTCTCTATGTCTGGAGAACGCATCATCATAATGTGTCGTATGCGTGTCTGTATGCGTGAGTGTAACTGTGGCTTTTACGTGTGCCTATCGTGGGCCCTAGGGTTCTACGCGGGTTCCTACTGGTTGTGAGCCGCGTAGAGGTAGGATTGGTAGGATAGGTAGGGGGTGCCTTCCGAGGGTAAGCACTGAGTCCTCTAGGTGCTGAGGAGCTGGGGGAATATACAGCTCCTATTCGTGACTGGCCCCAGAGTACGCTAAAGTGGAGTATTTACTTTCACAAAGACTGAATACTTCGTAGTGTAGTAGTACGAAGCCGAAATAAGACACCCTCAAATGAGTTTAGCTTTAACATCAATTGACATGAATTACTCCTTCCACTTTAGGTCTCTGAAGTCAGCAAAGAGGATTATCAGTCCCGCCTCGGCAAGGCCGGCCGACGCCGATGCCAACTCACCATCCACCTCTAGGCACACCAAGTTAACACCAGCAAGGTAGCATGAGCCTAGAAGCAGCTATCTTCAGTATCCTTCCTCGTTGGTCTGCGTTGCGCTAGTTACGTTACGTATTCAAAGACCGGTACGGGGTTAAATTTGTCTCACAATTCACAAAAATCACACACAATATAAAAACAATCTCTATACCATACCACAGTACTGATCCGGCTCGAAGGACCATGCAGCTCGTCAAGCTCCAACGACCTGGTACCAACTGCACTAACACTACCCAAGACCTAGGTCCTAAGTCCTAAATCTTAGGTAAACGCACTTCACAGTTGATACACAGGTAAGTAGCACAAACGGTGCCAGTTCAGTGGTCAGTACCGTAGCACAAGTATAGAAACTATTTAAATAACTTTTGTGTGATTTTTATGTCCAGCACAGAAGGTGCCAGCACGCAACACGGGTGAGACAAACCGGCCCGCAGCGGTCACTTTTCGAGGGGTAACTTTTACGCGAATTTAGAGGATTCTATTTAGTTGTAAAATAAAACTTCTTCTTTTTTCAGTTTGGTTGGCGCAACGCAGACAATGGCAAGATACTGGATTAGCCGCTTTCCTCTTGAACTCCCACGTCTAGCTGGAAACTGGAATTTTCTTCTTAGAACCGTGTAAACTTGTAAAACTAAACTAAACTTGTCGTTTGAAAATTCCAATTTCCTTATATACTAACGAGTCTTACTTAAAGAGAACCGCGCCCCGCCCCCAATTTCGAAATTAAATTGCAACCAATTTTCTCTACGAACTTGCCACTGTTCAACGTTTTACCGTATATCAAAATAATCTTCAATAAAAACTTTTACATAAGTAGGTACATAATAACATTAGGTATCAAGGTAAAAAATCTTAAACATCTAAGTAATACAGGTTTCGTGTTATTGGACGATAAATGGACACATTTTGCATATCACATCAAATTATAACTAGGTTTTAGTGTTTATTTCGGAACCTAGAGGTTCTAGGTCATATAACTTATGTACTAAATGTGTAGAATAGGTGTATTAAGGTGGTATATGATGATACGTTCCCCAGATATGGGCGATATTGCTCTAATTAAAGTTTAAAGTACAAAGTTTGGCAAAACTTAATCTATCGTCCAATTTATTAGTGGTATGTCTTTATGCACTAGAAACTAAGAACTAAGATAAGAATCTAAAATAATACGTAAAAATATAAAAAGTGAAAATATTTACAACGCCTGAAAAACTAGGTTCTAGGCTTCCTAGACTAAGTAATAGGTTGTCATAAGGATCAGAAAAACGTATAAAATGATTAGAAACTACTGATTTTACTGTAAACTAACGATTATCAACTGAAAAAAGGCAAAACAAAAAAGTAGCAAAAATGAAATAAATTCAAAAAATGATTATACAATAATAAATCAACTTAATTCTAAAAGATAATGAAAAATGATTAATATCTAAGAGTTACGCATGCCCGTAACTTGGTTATTTACATAATTATCTAATTTAATAAAATTAGTCAAAAATCTGGTTTTTTGAGATGTTAGTTCGTAAAACGACCGCTGATAGCAGCACTAGATAGTATATCAAAAGCGTTACCGTAAGGATAAGCCATCTGACCACACCCCCTTTTTTATTATATACATGGTTTGTTACATATGTATGTTTTTGATATGTTAATTCCGAGAGCGGCTGAAGATGGCGCTAGTAGGTAGTATCTCAAAAGCATGACTGTAAAGAAAGCCATCTGACTTATCAACATAGGAGGCGTGACAATAAAATATTTTCTTACATGGTTTATTACTTATGTATGCTATGTATTAGCTGGGCGATGTTATTTAGTGTCTGAGAAAGCTTATCGTGTGATAACATGCCCGAGCTTTACATTGTAATGCTTAATATGTAAGTAGGTATAAGTAAATAATAGCTAGTTATTCTATTTTATTGCAAGGGATGTAGGATACGTTTTAGGCTTAATTCTATTTAGACCAGGGGGTATGGGGGGTTTTATTAGGTAGGTGCGTAAGTACCAAGTTACGTTTACAGCTGAAACCTGACGAGTATCGCTGTTCGCCGACAAAAATATTGGGTTTCCTTTTACTTTCCTGTCCTTTGCTATCTTTTATTTTACATAGAATTACCTAGAGCTACTTTGAGGACGTAGCTGTACCAAACGAAAGATTTTGACAAGCTGATGCGCCATCGGCTGCGCTCTCGTTTCATGTGTAGCGGTGCGAGGCCGACCAGTCGCGACACTCGCAGCGTCAACGCCAGAGTGCCGCTACATGTCCCTTCTGAGTCACTTCCTCCATGTTTTGTTATTATTGGGTTTTTGTTGCCTGTAATAATTGTTTCAATCGTGATATTATGCGGGCTCCTTAGGCGGGCTCTAAATGAAATCTTTTGAGCCCGTGACGTCTTACAGAATAGGAGTCTCCTCTTTTCCGTGTCTCTCATCTAGTCTTTGTTTTTTTCAGTCGTCTTGTTTTATTATATAGAAGTATATTATGATTGCAATAATAACAAACGGTGTGTAGTGAAACGAAATACGAAATACATATTATTATACTTCCAATACAAAGTGACTAACACTAACATATGGAAGGTCCAATAATCAAACCATTGACGATAATAAAAAAATACGTACCGCCTATCTTCATGATGTTATTGGTACCATGAACAAAACTAGGTTACCAGACTATAAATTCAAATAAATGGTTCAGTGTAAATATAATCATTATTTTAGTTGTGATTAATGTGTAGTGTAATAAAGAAGCAAACTGTTTACCTACTAACTATCAGCAGCACTTTGGTTTTATATCAACAACACAAAGCTAATATAAATACATAATTTAAAAGTTTATCGGCAGATCGACTTCTGATCTACCTCTACTATGTATGACGTCAATAACCTCAAATATTGACTAAAAAAAGAAATATTACTTAAAATACTGAAAATGAAAAACATAAAAACATAGAAAAAAAGAGTTGATATAAGTGTTAGAAAATTACATCACTATACGGGGTGTTAGGGACGGTGTAACGAAAACTTTGCAGGCATGATCAGACCATCAAACTGAACAACTTTTACTATGGCGCCAATGGTGGGAAACGAAAAAAAATTTCCGACCTCCCATACAAAATTCACGATCAGCTGACTGACTTTGTATGGGAGACAGGAAAAAATTTTTCGTTTCCCACCATTGGCTCCATAGTAAAAGTTGTTCAGTTTCATGGTCTGAGCACGCCTGCAAAGTTTTCGTTACACCGTCCCTAACACCCTGTATTTTATGTATATTATACTTATTATATTTTTATTTCCAAATATGTAGTATATAATAGACGACATAGAGCAGAGAGTAGCTTTTCCGAATAAAAATTGAATATAATATATTGTTTCTTTTTTTTTATTGTACGCTCTCTTTTCTTTTGTCTCGTTTTTTGTAGGAACCTATTATTTGAGGGATTAGGGTGTTGTCAATCAAATTTCTTTGGTGTCACATTTATTATATTTATTGCTACAAAATGTTTCCTAGATATTTGACATGTAGGTATGTAGATGACAGTATCAGGAGCACATGAACCTACCCTTTTATAAAGGATCAACAATTCAACATAATTATCGTTTATGAACTGTATGAAAAGCTAGTTCAAGCTGATTGATACCTTAATAGGGAAAGTTGATGAGCTGTGCAGCTGATGTATGTAGACAGGGTACCGCAAAGATTTGCAATCATAATTTAAAATATATATTATATGGTATTATTACATATTGTCTTTTCTTCGTTGATTCGTTCACCATTTATTTTTTTCGGACACTTCTAGCTGTACAACCATTGTAAGGTAGTTACTTACGCCAGCTATTACCTGTAAAATTAAAAGGGAATATTAGCAAAAATATAGTTATAAAGAAATACATAAATCCATTGCTGGACATGAGCCAACTCATATTTCGTTATTGGTATACTCACCACGCATAGCAGGAGGGGTGTTACCGAGTGCAATCATTTAAAGGGGGTTTATATTTTTATATATTAAAGTTTACCGCAATAATTAAAGGGCGCCTCATGCTGCCGAAGCCAAGAGCGGTGAACTCAGGCTGGTACATCATCACCTGCTGGTAGAAGTACTCCAAGTCCTCGAACCTGTGGTCTTCGGGTGTGATGCGTCGCAGCAACTGACTCAGCAGCATTTCAGTTCGCACCATCTGTTGAATTTATACACAAAAGTCGGCGTGTTGAATGGGAGACGTGTGGTCAAAAGTCATCATTGCTTTACACTATCTAAACTGAATGACTGAACGTATAAGTAATTAATTTTATTTTTTATAGATAATCTATCACCATTTGATGAAAATTATGTAATTTGATGGGTTCTTTATAGTAGACAGAAAACCACAAAAAAGTTGGTGACATGACTAACCTGTTTTTTTATTCGGCTTCCGGGTTCGGTGAGCAAGACTAGATTGATCAAATGGAAAATCGTATGTGCCATTTCAAATGCGACGCGGCTTTTGTCCGGATTCTTGCTGGCTAAAAAAAAACATATTGTGTCTGTTGTAACCCTTCCTGATTTACTGGAATCCCAGCATGCCCCAATTGCATTACATTTTATTTATACTATATGAAAGCATGGACGTACAAAATGTAAGAAAGTGATAAAAACATGCATAGCCTCTTCCGCACTTAAATGATGGCAAGTTATGCTGCTGACTAAACCACTTGATGCAAAACGTACAAGTGATGCACCACACCAACACTACAACCACACTCTTCACGTGTTTCACTCCTCCATGGAGCATCCTCAGGAGCTTTTCGATAGTCGAATTCCAAGCATCGACTCATCACTTTCAACAAGATGGACTTCCGCATAGTAACGCCTGATATTATTATAGTTGTAAACTCCACTCGCTGCAGTCACAATCGTATCCCGTTCTTATCGTATAGCGACAATATAACGTCATACAACCTCAATACGGCCGCGAATGCCAGTGGTCTTTTCTACTATAAAATAAACTTACATGCCAAACCAGCCAAATAGTACGGCGCCATGATAAGTTTGAAGAAAATATATGCAAGAGTTAATACCAATGTCACACCAAAACAATCATCTAACTGTTTTAACATTTTACAAGCGACCGCATAAGCATATGATAAAGACCTTAATCTGCTTTCTATTTCCCTCGGCGATTGAACTGAAAATAATAATAAATGCATAAATTTACCTTATTTATAGAGATCGTGCCTTGTGGCGTACGCTAGGGGAAGCCTATGTCTGGCAGTGGGCCGATGCTATATTATGACCGCATTTATTGTTTTTATTTGGATCTATACCGATTTTTTACCCCGTAGTAAAACTCTCCACATGGTCTTAGGATAAAATAGAATATGTCCGAGTGATTTTAATTCGAATTCTGAAGAAATGAATCACTATTTTTCTTTGATCTGTGATTTGACATAAGAGTACAGTCCAATTCTAATCCTGGTGCTAGCAAGCAACATATATGAACTACTTATTTGTTCTTCTGCAGAATACCCTAGTACCTTTATATAACAGGTAAAACTAACATTAACAGCTACTAAATTTTACTCACGTTTGCTATTCTGTACAAGCATAATATTCACCAATGGTTGTAATTTAGGGACTGGTATTGCAGTTGGAAAATGTCTTCCACTTAGCAAAGAATAAGGCTTTTCCGCTGTACCTAAATAATGAAAGTGCAGTAAAAGTATTTACAAATATTAAACACACTAACATTTCGTAGCTTGGTGTCATTGTGACCTCTGGTAGCTAACCAGAGTCATCGAAATTGACAGTAAAGTGAAACAAGAACGAAATAAAGACTATGGAAACTGACGTAAATGAGATGTTCTGAAATACTAAACAAGGTATACCTCTAAATTCTCTTTTTTCACGCATGATCAGTCCGTGAAACTTTCCCTAGCAGGTAATAAAGATATTAAAGAAAAAATCTACTTATTATACAAAGTCAGTAACTGATTGTGAGCTGCATAGAATAAGGCATTCAGAGTTTAATTTTTCAGTATACTGTCTCTTTCAAACGGAATTTTAGACATAACCTTGCAAGTCATAGCTCTTGATGGTCCGTTCAATCTCTAAGTTGATGCTTTTCAGCGCAGTTTCGACTAATATTCGAACTACAGTGGATTGTATCGACATCACGATAGTTTGAAAGGTGATGATGAAGTAGCAGATGTATAAGAAAGCCACTGTTACTGAAATATAAAAAATGAAAAATGTTTATTTCTATATATAGAAAGAAGATACAAACAAGTCAATTTAGATGAATCTAGAAGATCAGAGTCAACAAAAGGTCGGGTTTACAACAAAGCCAAATCCTATTGCAACCTTAACCAAATTACCTTCTTTGTCATAATTAATTGCATCTACGACGAAACTTATGAAGCCCCCAAGGTTAATTACAAGGGCGTAGATGAGTAGTGATACAAGAGTAGCTACTTTCTTTTGTTTTTTTCGTGGTCTTTTTTTGTAGTCCCCTACTGTTTCGTGTATCTGAAAAAGAAAGTTAAATAATTTTATATAATATGAGAGAGATTTCTAATAATTCCAACACGTGTTCGAATACTCTCCGGCGAAAATGAATGCGACATCTAAGATTTTCCCATCGTCTGAACTCTTGACATATGGATCCGCAACCGCAGTTCGTTATTTCTAATTTTATGAGATATGACAACTTGCGTGAAAATCTTTGATGGCATATTCTGACGATCTTTAATTAAAATGTATTTCATGAGTTCATGAATCACTCATATAATAATATTAATATTATCAGTAACCAACTAAACTGCCTTTTCTTGGGGTAATCTCAAAAATTACTTACGCTATCCAACATGTTCAAACTCTCAAATATGGTCTTCATTCGTTTTGGAGCAGTGAAGACACCATAGTTAGTCATCATCATAATGAATTCTACTTCAAACCACCAGAACACGCGACTGGTAGTTGAACTGGGCACAATGGCCCTACTTTCGTCGATGCAGAAGTCCATTATCAAGCCAATTGTAAGAACCACATCTGTAACGAGGAGCTACAGATAGGTGTTATGGAAGTTTTGAACAATTTGCGCAGATAATTTTTTTCTCTATATAAAGACCCCGAATTCCATGACTAAACATGCAAAAGTGTTTTTGACCCAAATAAGGAGAAATATCTGTGTTCTGATTCTGAAAAGGCCCGGTATCTTCTTATTGAACGATAACTTCTATTTCCGGAACATTATGACTTGGGTCTTTTCAAGCCTTCAAGGCAAGTGCCGAACATGTTCCAACTGCATCTAAATCGTCACTTACCAACGAGTGAAATAGCACACAATGCGAACCTACGAGTATTTCATGTGTAAAAGAAGGATCGGTATGCTATTTTTTTAAGAATTACCTAAGGTGACTTTGAGCACGTAGCTGTACCAAGCGAATGCCTTCGACAAGCTGATGCGCCATCTACTGCGCTCTCGCTTCATATGTAGCGGTGCGAGGCCGACCAGTCGCGACACTCGCAGCGTCAACGCCAGGGTGCCGCTACATGTCCCTTCGTCGGCTCCTTCATGTTTTATTACAATTGGGGTTTTGTTGCCTGTAATCATTGTTTCACATGTGATCGGCTCTAAATTAAATCTTTTGAGCTCGTGATGTCCTATTTAATAGGAGTCTCTCCCTTTTTTCCATGTTTCTCATCTAGTGCTTGGTTTTCCCGGTTTTCTTGTCTTATGATTACAGAATTATATAATATGGGTGCAATGATATATGATACACCAGCGTTGTGAAACGAAATACGAAAATGCATAGGTAGCTATTATACCTTCCATACAAAGTGTCTAGCTCAACTATCACATTTTATATAGAAGGTCCAAAAATAAATAAAATACCTATTTATAACATTTTTATTAAATACGATAAAAATTACGTACCACCTTTCTTCATGATTTCAAATAGGTACCTAGACCTTGCCTTCCATAAAAATAACCTGGGTTACATACAAATGAAAGGTTCAGTGTAAATACAATTTATTTGTTTAAGTAGTGATTGATGTGTTCTAAGTAGCAAACTGTTTACAAATAGGTACTATCAGCAGCACTATGGTTTTTTAAACAGCCATATGAATGAATACATAATATTTAAAAGTTAATTTATAATTCTTCTGCCGATCTACTAGTTTTTGATGCTTATGACTTCAAATTGCAAAAAGAAGAAAAAATTAAATTGCTCTATAAATATGGAAGTACCTAATAAAAAGTTAAATGAAAAAATAGAAAAGGAGTTACGATTATCCTAAACACCGTTCAAAAGGATAAGAAAATAACGTTTTTATGTTGGCCAAAATAAACTTAAATTCATTTGTTACGAAATGACAAATCTGTATGTTATTGGATATCATAGATATAGAAACGGGCTTAGGACACATCTATAATTTTAAAGAATATAATGTATATAAGAAAATATATTAATGTTTGGCATATTTTTATCTCTTACTTATAGGACATTATCTAAAAATGATGAAGTAGATTAAAAACAGCTACTCTACAAAACTGATTCCTTTGGCCATACAAAATAAATATTATTTTACATTCTGTTTTTTTTTTCGTCTCATTTCTTGTAGGTATCTATTAATTTAATAAATGGCAATGGATTGTAGAAAAACAACGATCTTTATTATCTACTTACTACAATTTTTTTTTTACATAATTTAACATGTAGTCATGAATTACTAATGATAAGAACAGAAGCACATCAACATGCACAGTCTCTCCATGACCTGATACCTCCGTCACCATTCCATCTCCGGTGCACGAGACGCTGGTTGGGATGCCACCCTTATATCGTAGACATCCCGCAAATTCGCACAAAGCGCTTCGCTTCTACATTTTTAATGCGAACTGCTAAGGAGTGGAACTCCCTGCCTGCGGATCTGTTTCCGGAACGTTATAACCTGGGCCTTTTCAAGGCGAGAGTGAATAGGCATTATCTGGGCGAGCATGTTCCATCGCATCGTCACTTAACATTAGGTGAGATTGCGGACAAATGCTTACTCATTATTTATAAAAAAAAAAAATACCCCTTCAAAGGATTAACATAAGATCATAAACTAAACTGTATGAAATGCCATTTGATATTGAAGCCCTAATGGAGTAAGTTGCTGAACCAGCTACAGCTGATGTACCTACGTAGACAGGGCACCGCGAGATTTGAAAATAAAACAATTATTATATTTTTTATTCTCTTTGTTTTTTTTTTCGGTGCAATTTTTTTTATCTTTATTTAACAGAACGACTAGACGTGTTAATATACAAGGTTGTTTATTCATTACCAATTATTTGTTTCAGACACTTCTAGCTGCACAACGATGGTAAGATAGTTACTTACGCCAGCTATTACCTGTACAATTAAAACATAATATAATTTTACGTATGGTGCTTATATAAATGGTTGGTGAATTTGTCTTAATAATTTCAATTTCAAAATTTACCGCAATAATGAACGGGCGTCTCATATTCCCGATGCCAAGAGCGGTGAACTCAGGCTGGTACATCATCACCTGCTGGTAGAAGTACTCCAAGTCCTTGAACCTGTGGTCTTCAGATGTGATGCGTCGGAACAACTGACTCAGCAGCATCTCAGTTCGCACTATCTGTTGGATTTAATTTAATACATATGAATGCCATGTCTTAGTAATGATATTTCTGGGCAAGATGTTATTATTTTATCTAAAACTGATCAATACTCATGATTTAACAGGCTTCTTTCAGACACTGCTCGCCGCAGTTGTCTTTATTGTAGAAGCAGATGACAAGTACAATATTAAATGACATGAAACAATGTAAAAATCTTGCAAACATGTAACAATATGGATGCCTTCCGACCTTGGATGAAGCTTCAGACACAAAATCTTGGTTTTTAGCTCCGTTGTTTTGTTTTTATATTCTGGAGTGTGTTTTGTTAAAACGAATTTAATTAATTTTGGTTTTGGTTGTTTGCCTAGATCAAGACAACATCAATGCTCTTATCTGTGTGGCGAAATCCATAAAGTTCTAAATTTTAAGACAACACTTAAGTAAAAAACTGTCAGAATTTGAAGTACCCATGTGGTACCTTTATAAATGGCGGTAGTATGACTAACCTGCTTTTTTATTCGGCTACCGGGTTCGGTAAGTAAAACAAGGTCGATAAAATAGAAAATCGTAAATCCAATTTCAAATGTGATGTGGCTAACGTCCGGATCCTTGCTCACTGCAAAAAAATATATTTTAGCACATCCTCTTTTCCTGAAATTCCCTATAAATACTTTTAAATTTCAGTATCTAAAAGTAACTTACTTGCAAAACCAGCCAGATAGTACGGTGCAACGATAAGGTGTAAGAAAACGGAAGCTAGAGACAGCACCACAATCACACCAAAACTCTCATCTATCTGTTTCAGCATTTTACAAGTATTCGCATAAGCATGTGCCAATGACCTTAAACTGCTTTCTATTTCTCTCTGAGATTGTGCTAAAACATATATTAATAAAAGATAAAAGTACCAAATTTTCTCTTAGATTTAGCTCTTTACTACTTAATATGTTTTCATGTGGTCTTCGGAGCTTTATAATAAAATGATTCAGATTCTGAAGAAGAACGAAAGCAGAGACGAGGCTACCATTTAAAACAGTAGCCTATTCTACTATCTCCTGATCTTTCTGTAATTCTGATCTTCTGATCCAGCTCTATTTGTGAACTAGCTATATATTTATGTTCTTATAACGAATATCCTAGTTCCATTATATTATAAAACAGGATAGGCTTACTATTAGATGTTAAAACTTACTATTACCCTTGTTTTTCCGCACTAACATGGTATTCACCATTGGTTGTAACTTTGGGATAGGTATTGCAGTGGGGAAATATTTTCCACTTAGTAAAAAATAAGGCTTCTCCGAAGAACCTGAATAAATAGAGAGAAGTAAAAACATCAAAAGATATGCAATACACTTCAAGGTGTGAAAACCGACGTAACATAGATACTTTCTTAGGGGGAGCTATTATTCAAGGATAAATTATTGTTTCAGTAAACTTATCAGTATTTTACACATTGTATCAAGTAACAACCTTGCAAGTCACTGTTCTTGATGATACGTTCAATCTCAAAGTTGATGCTCTTTAGTGCAGTATCGACTAGTATTCCTACGACAGTGAATAGTAGCGACATCATGAAAGTTTGAAATGTCTCGATGTAGTAGCAGATGTAAAGAAGAGCCACGTTTACTGAAACACAAAAATGATAAATACTCCTTTTTGTATTAATAAAAAGAAGCTAAAAATCCAGATACAGGCCTTAGTCCACCCACACCACAATAGCAATGAGAAGGTGCGTTGACGTCAACGTAGAGACTGGTTTACAAACCTTAACCTTAACAGCCACAACAGTCCACTGCTGGACATGGGCCTCCCCCGTATTGGGGGGTATTGCCATACTCACCACGCTTGGCAGGCGGATTAGCGAGCGCAGTGCAAGATGTTTAATTCACAGGGAACGCTGCTGTCCATTCCCTGGATAATTATCCCTTAGTCACTTTTTACGACACCCACGGGCAGAATTGGGGTGATGCTATTCTAGGCCGGCATCACACGGCCAAATTAAATTGCAACATAATTTGCAAATTTTAAGTATCACGATGATATTGTAGATGATGATGAAGATGATAAAACAAGTTCATATGAAAATTCTTACAATCTTTGTCATACAGAATTGCATCTAAGACGAAAACTATGAAGTCTCCACGGTTAATTACGAAGGCAAAGACAAGTATAGAAACAAGAAGGACTACTTTTTTTATTTCTTTTGGAGGCCATTTGGTGTAGCTCCTTACTTCTTCAAGTATCTGAAAATCAGTAAGGTATATAAATTTTACCTTTTATGAACCAGATTTGTATTATTTTAATCCTATAATGGATTTAAATATGCCGTGGAGAAAATGAATGTGACATAATAAAACCAAAAAAAATTACAGGACTCTACTCTTATGAGTGCCAATCCAAGTAATAGTTCTAATTTATCTATACATACATACGTATCACTCACTCTCATATACAATATCCTAGGCGTATGGTATGATAGACCCGTAATCCCAGTGTTATTTTAGATTTTTAGAGATTATTAGGTACAACTTTCGTGAAAAATCTTGATGTTATATCCAGGCAATCTTAAAATTGTGCTGTATCAGTTTCATCATAATATCTTTGCTAGCCCCTAACATTGTAGTTACATATAGAAAGAAAAACTAAACAGTTACAATTATACAATCTGTTTTTAAAATAACCGCAAAATTACTTACACTATCCAACATGTTCAAACTCTCAAATATGGTCTTCATCCGGTTATGTGCAGTAAAAACACCATAGTTGGTCATAAACATAATGAATTCTAATTCAAGAGACCACGCCATGCGAGCAGTCGTTGTTCGGGACATAACGGACTTATCTTGTTCAACGTAGAGATCTATTACTAAGCCAATTGCAAGACCCAGATCTGGAACAAAAAGGTTCAAGAGGGAAAAATCCTAAAAATATATTTAGCTACCCAAAAAGTATAATCAATTTCCAAATTCCAATCCCAGTACAAAGTAGACACGCCTACATCCTACATTTTAGTCGCGATAGATGTTCTGATCTGATCTGATGATTCTTGATTCATATTCAAGTCTAAAATCCGTCATTCCTCGACAAAGTAGGTGAACATGCGCTGTTGTATGTGTGTTTGATTTTGACCCCATGGGAGGAAAATCTGATCTAGATATTAGTTTTTCGATAAGCTTTTGTTACTTGTTGTCCAAATGCTGCATTTTTTTGTTTGATATGTATTACCTACCTAGAGCGACTTTGAGGACATAGCTGTACCAAACGAACGCTTTCGACAAGCTGATGCGCCATTTATTGCGCACGCGCTTCATGTGCAGCGGTGCGAGGCCGACCAGTCGCGACACTCGCAGCGTCAACGCCAGAGTGCCGCTACATGTCCCTTCTGAGTCGCCTCCTCTATGATTTGTTATTATTGGGTTTTTGTTGCCTGCAGGTAATAATTTATACGTGAATATTTTAAGACATTTTCATGTATGATTATTTTACTTTATTCAGAGCCTATGTTGTCCAAAATAGGTTTTATAAATAAATAAATAAATACATTATTTTCTTTAAAAAATACATATTTTTATGCCCTTTTTCCATGTCTTATCTCTCTAATCCTAACTCTCGATCAAGTGTTAGGTTTTTTCAGTCAACTTGTTTTAAACTTGGTCATCTTACACATTTTGTATAGAAGGTCAAATTATAAATTTAATGAACGTACATTACGGATCAAACTAATAACAATGATACAAAAGTTTACTTACCACCTTTCATCATGACTTTGAATACTATTTTGGGTTATTAAACTAAAATGAAAGGTTCTTCTGTGTAAATATAATTAGGTACTTGTTTTAGATGTGATTGATGTCTTGTTAAATAAAATAGCCTACCGTAATATACATGTACTATTAGAACCACATTAAGGTGTTGATTTAAGGATGAGGGGACGCAGGGCAAAGGCCTCTCCTTCCTTTAGCATATAAATATTAAAAATAACCAGTAACTACATCGCTATTATAATAGTACTATCAACAATACTTGGATTTTTTAAGATAGATTCTGCTCATCTATTATATATATGAAGTTACATTGTACTCTGGATGATATCTGTATGATGAATTGATGATTGAATTAAAAATAATAATTAATTTGACAACCAGGTATTGCGCGTACTTACCATAATATTTTCTTTTAACTCTAAATGAGAAAGCACTGAATTTGACATAGGTACATACCTAGTACCTAAAATATGTTTGCTTTGACAATGAGAGGATTTCATCTGTCGGCGCATACACACCTAATACAAAGATTCGAGTGATTCCGACCTTCAGCCTAATCCAGAGAAGTCGAGGGCTCACACATTCAAACTCTGTCACACATTCTGCCATTCGTTTGGAAAGAATTACGCCGACTCCTTTACAGCCTCGGTCAGTACTGGGAACCCCAGACCAATATGCAACGTAGGGGCCGTGTTTTGTCGTGTCGCATCCTTTCCGCTTGGTTTCATTCACACACAATACATCTATACGCCTCTTATCCATCATCTGACATACTTCATCTATTTTGTCTTCCATTCCTCCCCTAACATTCATCGTAGCAAAGCGGCTCTCCGCAGGCCGCGTTCCGCTCTCGGTAGAAACGTGACGTGATGAGTTAGGAATAGCGTGATAAGGGAACGTTGTGGTATAAAAGAAGACATAGTGACTGGTATAGAAAAAAGAATGCGATGGTTTGGTCACGTTGAGAGGATGAATGAAAGAAGATTAACGAAAAAAGTATATATGGCGAGTGTGGATGGGAACGTTGGAAGGGGAAGACCTAGACGAACGTACCTGGACCAAATCGGGGACGTTTTAAAGAAAGGTCAGGTCAAAAGTACCCTAAACCGACGAGCGTGCATGAAAAGATTGATGAATGTTGAAGAAGCGAAAGAGGTATGTCAGGATCGTAGCAAGTGGAAGGACGTAGTCTCTGCCTACCCCTCCGGGAAAGAGGCGTGATGTATGTATGTATGTATGTAGGATTTCATTATTACCTTATAAATAAAATATAAATAGGTAATATACTATTGATTGGTTAAACAAAACAAGAATGGTTAAGTTTCTATAAGCATCTTTTACTAGGATAAGAAAATTACAACGCATTTCGTTATTACATCGCAAAAGGTATTTCCTTTGGCATAGTACACACAAAATTCACACTATAATTAATCTTAAGAATTCAGTCCCTGAAATTGCAAAATAATGACCAAATTTGTAGTGACGGCACCACTTACCTGTAATTAATAATTACCTTAAGTAGTAACATTAAACACATAACATAACTACAATCACCACGTTTGTATTGAATCAAAGGAACTCAAATTATGGCCATAGCCTAATTTCACCCAGTCGCCTACGTGTTTTTTTTTGTGATCATTAATGACAAACGTTAGGAAAGTTGTTCAATTTTATATAATGGTGCAAAATTTGACGGCATTGTGCCGAATACAGTTGACCGTAAATAAAAATTGCAAAGTAAAGTAAGCGTTTCTTTTATAGCTCACCGAAGCAATCAAAGGTCTGTCTAACGTGAATATTCCAAACAGCTTGTAGGAGACCTCATTCAACAGCATTTGCTTGTAAAATAACTCCAGCTCCATTGTCAAGCTATCACGAGGAGATGACATATCACGCAGGAGTAGAATCACCACCATCGCGATGCGGTCAATCTGATAAAATATGATGTAAAGTAGGTAAGTTATTAAAGGTACGGAACGCAACTAAATATTGGACTTGTCAATTGGAATCAGGTATGCATTGAATACAATAGCAGACCCGTGTTCCTCCAAGCATTGAATAAAATTATTACAATCAGTTGCGCGGCAAGAAATCATATCATATTCAAGCAACATGAAACTGTGATTGAACCATACCCTTTTATTACACAAAAACGAACTTGTACGATGAAATGTAGTAAGCCACACTAAAACGCTGCAGTACAAAGTATGTTACTCATCTGTCCGGAGAACTTAAAGTTGGTACAGGGAGGCAAGACGCAATTTTACTAATGAATACGTACTGATTTTGATACTACTAATACTTATACTGATGATGATAATGTTACTAATACTGAACTAGGAGAGTTCAACGAAGCTTAAATTGTATTGGTTTTGTTTTATAATGCACTCACAGCGAAATATTATTCTCATAAATTGAAAAATGTGAAAATTGAAAAATTCACTTGCGACCGCTAGGCGCCCGTAGCTCAATCGGTAGAGCGGTGGAAGTTGGAACGGTGATCCACAGTCCCGGGTTCAAGTCCCGGCGTAGTAAATTTTTCAATTTTCTCATTTTTCAATTTATGAAGCTTAAATTACCTGCTCTCTTGTCTGATGTCCTGGCTCCACTGACATTGTCAAAAAACTAACCAGCAATAAGAAATAGACTATACGGATAAATATTTCCACATACCTCGGATCAGACTTTACTGAAACAATATTAATTTTCTGAATATATGACATGACAAGATCATAGCAATTTATCATATTTATATATAAAAACATATGTTTGGCAGGTTTTTGATAAAAAGCTTATGTTTTTGTCAAAAACAGGCGGATAAAACTATTTATTAAAAATATTGGTCGTACTTATTAAAAGTTGTTTGTTTTACTGTCCATGCATGCCTACCGATTGTTAGTGTTACCAACTGGACGCTTGCGGTGTTATTACAAAAAAGTAAGGCGCGCGTTTAAACCGTGTTCAAATAAATTTTACATACGATTTGACGTTGTTAAACCATGTCTGACTTTTTTTGTAATAACACGGTTGGTTTTTAATAAATAAAATTAGATTTTGTATTTAAGTAGAGGTACTAATTATAAAGATTAAGATGGTTTCACTCACATAAAAATGTTATCAAGTAAAAAAGAGTTGTGACGAGGTTAAGGAAGGTATATGCTGTCATAAGTAGCATAAAAATTTCATAGATATAATTCACTTGTCTTATTACATCACAAGTTTCACAAAACAACAGGTTGAGATTTTGAACTCTATCTGTTACTTTTGATAAAGCTTTGGTTCCTGGAAATAAAAAGCATTTTGGTGTATTAAAAAGTAATGTTAATATATCAGTATACGATGGACTTATCTTCTTTGTTAGGTATTTTACTAAATTTATATTTCTTTTTTCTGCTAAGTTTAAAATACATAATACAAATACTGGGATTTATTTTATGGTGTGTTCTACTTACAAAACTGAACAACATTTCATAGTATTTTATTGGAAACATAATAAATTAAGAACTGGTTCTTCCTATCCTGACACACTTTTGCAACATTTTGTATGGGGGACCAAATTTATTTTATGGATTGGAAATAAGTTCTTCAGTTTTATGAGTAGAAAAATCCCAATATATATTTTGTTCTTAATAGAATTAGAATTTAGTCGTAATATTACAACTACTATGTTTTATTGCAGCCATGATAATATCATACTTTCCTTTTTTCTCAATCATAATGAGCTGATCTTCCAAAGAGTCATTGACGTATTTCAAGGCAAGGTTCATATGAAGGGCAACAAACACAAACTGCATTTGTAATACAGTTAACATGATACACTCGATGTAATAAACACTGTTCAGAATTACGACTATCTCTGAAAATAAAGAAGAATAACAGCTGTACATAAGTTACCTAATCATATTATAGTGCAGGGAGTTTTGATAAAAGGCGACGTTTTTTGACCTCGGCTGAATATCTGTCGACTATGGTCAACCTAACGGTGGCGGTGATACCACCAATAATAGCATTCCCAAAAAGGACAGACCAGGCAGGCGGCCGGTCATAAGACATTGCCAAATCCGTTTGCTCCATGATTTTGTGCTCAAATAAGACTTGTTGCTCTGACAAAGGCGAGCAGATGATGATGATGATATCACTGCAAGATTTGGAACCTCAAGGGAACTCAATGTAACTAAGAAGATAGTTGCCACTAACGTCATATTTCTTGGATTAATATTTGCTCAGAAGCATATTATCACGTTCTATTTTGCTGCTTTGATAATAAATAATAAAAACTTTATTTGCCAAAAATCATTACAATCAGACATTAATGTTACTGGAGGACTCCGCACTAGGTCAAGCCTGTGTCACGGCAGTCCACACGACCTTTACCAGGGAGAACATTCATAAATTATGAGGAGGTTAACACTTATTAAAAACTTAAAACGGTGTAGAGTCAGTGGGACTATAAATGTAGAGGAATAGTACAGTATAGAAATTATTATTATAAAGTAGATAATTAAATAGAAATGTATGCATAAAGTAAAATAAACATGTATTTTTATACTTTGTTATTTTTGTCAGTAGCAATCACTGGCTATGGAACAATATTATTGACAATCGCAAAAAACCTGAATATGGTCGAGTAAATCTACTTACTGTTTTTTCTTTCGACTATAATTTCAAAAGCAAGTCCACCACTATCTATTATGTTTTGCAGTGCAGCCACCACAAAGAATACAATCGCAAAAATATATTTTTTATTTTCTCCAGGTATTTTCTTCCAGTCATAGTTTTTTTTGTGAATCTGAAATATCAAAGCGATACACAAATTGATTCGTCATTTATGTTTTCTCTGTGATGGGTGAATTGTTTCAATTGACAATGATACAGAATATTTAATTTTTTGAATAAGACATCTCAATTATTTGAGGGAATTGTCATATCCCATAGATACTATCTGAGCCTGATGCTGAGCCAGCTGCTTGCCATGATGTGCCAGATCAGGTGAGCTGGATAGTGTACCTAAAACCTATGTACCTGCGAAACTTCTCTATAAATAAAGAATGTGTGTTTCGGGCAGGTTTCGTTATTATCCTCGAAAACATCAAAAAAGATACATTCTATTTGCGAAGATTTGTCAATATCATTGTAAAATTCTATATCTTGCTATGTACAGTTGAAACTTGTCTGTAAATGTTCCTAATACAAATAAACAAATAAAATTAATTTAAAAATACGATTTTGAGATGCCGTTTTTGCTGATGACATTTGTTATTGTCGGTCTCAAGATCGATGTCACAGATAAAAGCAGTTCTTATAGCATCAGCTTACCTTGTCAATAACATTTAAACAATCTATCATGGTTTTCATTCTTACAGAGGCGCCCACAACCCCAACGGTGTTTATAACAATCACCACAGGAATTAGTATGAACCACACAAAATTGGTTCCTGGATCTTGCACTCGTACTTGTTCTGCGGTATCTAGTGTCATGTCTATAATTGGGCCTAGAAGTAGAGCTGCATCTAAAAAGAAAGTTTTAAGTTCAATAGTTATTTTACTGATTATATCTAGACATGTTAACGACATGTTTAGGTTAGGTGCAGTATACCGCATGATGTGACTTCATTATAATGATTTAAAAGATTTTTATTGTCATATATATCAGATTATTCTCAAAACGGATGTTAATCCTGCAGTGACAAAAAATAGACAAAATTTTAATTCCCAAGATAACATTTCTTCATGAATAGGCCCTTCTTAAGAAATAAAACTTAACATGAGAGAAGAAAACATACTTACGCATGCTAATAACGAAAATGTAGCTGTAATAGTTGAGAGATGTGGAGACACTGATACGCCATCTGTTGCGTTTGTACTCGTAGATCATCTGCAGTGGCGCCATCCCGAATATTCTGGACACATGAAGTGTAAATGCTACGGCTCCATGCACGTGGCAGACGCTTCCCGATTTAGACATTCTTTGCCAGTTTGAGAAAATTTTATTGCTGAATGGAATACTGCAAGAATAATTATTTTTTCTCTATGGCTGAAAATATATTTTTCAAAATGTCAAAGGTCAATCGAAGAATTGTTAAGTATGACGTCAAAGATTTTCTGTGTATGTCATCAACTTATCATTTATCATCATACAGTATAAGGAACTATTAAATTCAGCGAGTGCTATATATACCTAGTTAGTGGTTATATAGTTCTGAAAACGAGTATCAATCAAATATTTTGATGTCATATCTTACCAATCTAAAGTTAATGCAGGTGCAAGTACAGCACTACAACGCTAAGATATACTGGTATTGAAGTGAGTTATGTACTAAAAGATTAAAAAATATATCTTCCTAATTGTTACAGACCGAAGTGATGGAAACCTCGTCAAACAAAAACAAATATTTGAAAATCATAACAATTGTTTACCGATAATGATTGATGTCAGGTAATGTAGCAAATATTATACAAATTTAGAACTTTTATCAAGAATTTTATTATATTCTATTTATATAGGTATATTCTTTATACATCGGACATATTATAATAACACAATACAAGTTTTTTTAAAGATTCCGAAGTAAGATTAGTAATTACTTAGCAAAACTAGTAATTCATCTTATTACTTTTATTGCGGAATATTCATTATTCAAAACGTGGGCTATATCTGTAAACGTTTAAAAAAGCAGTAGAAAACCTATGAAAATTATGGTGCCTTCGAAGATCCGCTTTTACATTTTCCATGACACTTATATAACACTCGACATATCGAAAGATTTGATCACTTCGTAACGTTATATAAATATTGGTATATTCACAAAAACATCAGATAAAATCATCAGCCACGCCGTTGACGTGTTAATGAAGAGCCCAAAACAGTTATTACTTGGTTATTTCATTATAATAATAAGAAGTGTTTGGTTTCCTTAAAACTTTTCGGGTGTAATCAGATCAAGAAACTGAACAACTTTGTAGAGGTATGGACACTATGTTGGGAAAGGGGAAAAGAAAATAATGCCGGATTTAGTGGTGTTTTTAAAGTTGTAGTAAAGTCAAAGAATACATTAATATTGCAATTCGTATAGTTTTCTTATATTATTTTGTTTGTTACTATACTCAACTCATACAAAAATGTTTATACGATGTTCATAAAGAAGGACAGCAAAATCAGTAAAATACGCAATCAGCTGACTGACTTACTCGAGGACTTGATTTTTTGTTTGGTAATATTTGGTCCGCAGAAAAAGTTGTTTACAGTCAAGAACTGATCACGCCACCTGTAGAATTTTCGGTACACCTACCCTAACACCCGCTATAGTAATGTAACAACTATGTAGGCGTATAAAGGGTTGTTAAATCATTGAACAACCTACACCTAAACGTTACCTTAAAAGTAAAGTGAAGACGTCTGAAGGTATGAATAACTCATTCCAAAAAAGTAATAAAAATAAGGTGTTCTTCCATCAAAATGGACGTAAAAAGATTGGTAAGCATTTTTTGAAATAAAAAATCTATTTATGCCACACAAAAATCACATAATAAAATAATTCACAAAAATTTTGAATTTCTCCTAAACATATGTTGATGTTGTCCCATATTGCTTTGAGATGGCAACGGGTAGCTCAGAAAATTAAAAAATATTTCACGATCCCGGCTTCAAGTCCGATACTTTTCAATTTCTTTTCTATCATCTAAGTAGATAACCTTTTCAGCACCTAAACCAGGATCCTTACCAGTCGTACACCAAGTGATCACCATGTCCCGCATCCCAGGAGACTGTTATGCAGCCGGTGCGCTTGCGTTGATCCTGCGAGTGTCACGGCTGCTCGGTATGGCACCAATCAAAATGACTCGCGAGTCCGGTAGATGGCGTGTCAGTACTTCAAAGGCTGCATGCTTTTACTGCTACATCGTAGTCTTTGGCCTTCGTAAGTCAAATTTCTTTTACGTCTTGCCGTTATTTATAGTATCATCGTCAGTCAACTTTGCTCCGAGGGCCGAGTGTATCTTTGCTGCTTATTTATTCCAATTTACTGGATATAAAACATGATCTGTCAGGTCTCAGACGCTTTTGTTGACCACGAATCAATTTTGCTTAATTGTAAGGAAAAATGAAAGAAGGGGAGCGAGGCCTTTGCACTGAAGGTGGATACTTCAGGCTTATAATAAATAAATATAAAAAAAGGTTCATGTTTCTTCTTCTATAACTCTTACAGACACACTATTACTGTCAGGTCTAGTATACGATTTCTCTCTGGAACACAATGCGGTGCGTACTCGGACATTAACTGGACAAATCGTGTGGACTATGGAGGTGGTCATAGTACTTTCTATCACCACCATTGGTCTGGTTGAAGCGCCTACCAGAGTGAAGGAGATTATAGAATGTTTGAATGTTATCGAAAAGGTAGGAGATATTTTGAATGTACATATTATATGAGTTGTCTATATTACCAATATTATCATCATCAATGAGTTGCTTCAAAGAAATAAAATTATTTTGCTTAAAAATATATTCCAAGGTGATGCTAATTTAATTCGACGCTAAGCAAGATCGCAGATAGCACGAACTACTAAGTAATGACAGAAGAATAACAAAATTTGATTTCAGGTATACATAAAATCAATCAATATTGACTGGCTAAACGTACCGGGTGAAAAAAAGAGATATATCGGCATAATCCTGTACTTTTTGTTCGTTTTGTCACTGCACGTCGGACAGTTTGTTGGTTATTTCATTAAAAGACGAAATGGTAATGTAATACTTATTAATTATTTTCATATAAATTATCAATATAAACTAAAGTAGGTAAAAACTATACGCACTTTAAACTAACTTTTCTGCATTTCATATTTTCATTATTTCTTGTTTTTGCCGTTTCCATCGATTTGAAAAATACTGCAGGAAAAACAAAATACTTATGAAGAAGAAAATGAATTAATATAAAATTTGAATTCTATATGAATATCAATAGAAATAGATCGTATAATTGTAATTTTTGTTTTTGAATTTCATGCATAAATTAGGCGCAAGCTCCATAGAGTAGACGTGAGACGTGAGACGAGGGTTGACATCTGTCAGACTAGTGGTCGTCATCGATGCGAGGCACGTCTCACGTGTGTAGCTTTGGCTCTTCTTTTTCATGTATTTTATATGGAAACGTCGCGATGTCGCACGTCTCGCGTCTTTCGTCTCATGTCTCACGTCTATTGTGTGGAGCTAGGGCCTCATATAATTTAGAAGCTTGGAAAACAGCAAAATTAAAAATGTTTTTCTTTCTTCTTTCAGTGAATGTGATTTGCTTATACTCCTCTTTCTACATCGAGTTTTTCATTATAGTGGTGTTGGAGATGCAGTTCTTCTTCATAGCAATGCACGCCAATTTTGCTTTGAAGTTCATCAATGATTCGCTGTATGGTCTGATCTGCATTCTCGATTTAAAGTGTATGTATCCATTCAAGCAAATATATGAAATACATAAAAAAAACAAGCAGATGCATTAAAAAAACCCGACTGCGGTAATTTCAAAGTTGTATTGCGATAAAAAACCGCCATCTAACGACACCTCTAATGTCAAGATCCGCCCAGCCGTTTACGCCGGCATAAGTGAAAACTAATTTCTGGTCTACTTACATACCCACATACATACTTTAAAAAACATAACCGTCTTTCTGAGGCAGTCGGGTAATTAAAAATTCACCAAGTTATTTTAGTATAGGTACACCCAATTTCTGCGGTATAGTGTATGCGTTTAGTAGTAAACACTTCGGTACCGCGTTTTAGACTTATTGTTCTGTTACGTGACGCCATCTTGTGGTAATTGAGTCTTTACATTCTTCTATTCCTTTATATTGTAGTTTATTTTAGCTGTTTAATATTTTTCAGCCATGCCGAAGTCTTGTTTCAATCCAAATGTGTACACATCTGTACCTACCGCTCCTGTGTATATTCTTTTAGAGAATTTAAAAACTAAAGTTACCATGAAACAAGATGGTAAGTGTTCTTCTTGTAGTCAGAGTTACAATTTTAAGAAGTAAACATAACAATACCGGGTGTAAGGGAGAGTGCACTGAAAACTACACAGCGTTAGCGGATGCGTCTGTCAAACCATTTGACGTAAATCGTATTTGGTTGAAAATAAAATAAGGTGGAAATTCGCACTTTCCTAACGAATGCGTTGCACATTGCTAAAATAGCACAACAATGGACGGTACGTGTGATTTGCGCTTTTGGTACACCGTCCTTTACAGTCGGTATAGTTTTTATTTACTAAGTAGGTAAAGTTCATGCTTAGTTATGATTTTTTTTAACATAGGTAAAAACCGAAATAATCTACTACCTACTTAATTGTATTATATTCAATTTATGAATTTCCTATTCCAGCCTCTACATTAACAATCAAAAAGGCTCAAGAGAAGGTCCAAAGTCTGATGTTATCGTTTGGTGCCATCTGTGATGTAATGAGAAAAATCGGTGCAAGCTACGAAAAAATTCTGCTGCTGCTTACGGCATCATTCTTCTTTCACCTTGTTGTAACACCGCCTCACTTGGTTGGATATTTTGGTAAGTCATGTAAACCTAGTAGGTACCTATCTCTGGTTTAAATCGTCTTTTTATTTTTCAAGGTTTTGACCTAAAAAATACCCAGAATCGCCAGCAATGTAATATATGTCGTTTTTATAGCCTTGAAATGTACATCTAAAATATATAATAATTTCCTGGAAAAGCGGTCTAGTATTAAAAAATATTTATGATTAAATTTTTGGGGTACGTAAATTCAAGAAATGCTCTACCTAGGAAAACACTATACAATACTAACATGACAAAGCGAAAGTACGTTCGCGCAGTATTCCGTTATGACTTTATTATGAAAGAGCAAGCAAAGAGTTTTTATTCAAGTAATGCTTAATGTAAACTATTGAACCTAAACTATTATTTATTCTTATGCCTAAACTATGTATATAAAGCTTATTAATGTTTGTGTGTGTAGTATTTTGGTTTCCCGCGTAAATAATGGTCAGTTCGCACCCTGAGCATCGCAAGAGCAACGTGAAGATGCATTTAAAAAAAACAGTTTTTTGTGTTGTTACGTCGTCGCGCGACACCTGAATGTTCTTAGAGTAAGTCTATGATCATATATTGTAGGTGAAGTGTTTCTGCATACCTAAAAAGAAATCCAATACCTATCTACTAAAGTATATATTTTAATATGATTTCAAGTACTTCTTGGATGTGCACTTGAAAAAACTATTAACATACATGAGAGCTATTCCGTATTATTCATGACATTTTTATAATATCTTTTATCTTTCAATCAAACATCTTCTTACTATTTGTCATTTTTTAAAGACATGATTATGTTTTATGTACTTACTTATTTGACACTCTACAGCTTCATTCAAGATATTTTATAATATATTTTATCTTTGAATCAAACATAATTTTCCTAGTTGTCATTTTACTAGATACACGATTATATTTTATGTACTTATTTGACATCTTACATACAACTGAGTACAAGATATACTCGGGGGTAAGAATAACCAATGGACGGGCCTCTTGTATAAGATTTATCGATTTTATCTTATATTTTCTATCCTAGATGGGGTAGGTAGGGCCCTGTATGTTTTTTTAATTAAATAGCAAAACTCTAGTGAACACATTGATATACATTTCGTTGCTGGCGATTCTGGGTTTTTGTTGTATGAACATTTAGCCAAACCCTTTATAGTGTTACCTTACGATACCTACGAATAGCTCATCACCTTTCTATGTGAGGGTGCCGCTAGGCAAGCGCTTAGCGTGGTTTACTATGGCAAAAATTAGGGCCATAATTCTTATCTTATCCCGTATTGACAACGACAAACTTTCTTATTTCTAACGAATCATCGCTGGATGACTCGGCGTCCTACACGAAAAACGAGAAAGATGAAATAAATTGAATCAATTATATAAGAACCTTTAGGAATTTAAAGGAACATATTTTCCAGCATATCCTCTGGGTATCTTAAAGGTTGACTGGAAGAGAGCCAATCCCTTATTGGGATATATCCGCCTTTGTGCCTCTTACTTTTTTATTTTTTATAGTAATATAATAAATTTCTAATTTGGACGAGGAGGAGGAGGAGGTGTTCGGCTACTCATATCCGACAACAAGGTGGCTAACGCCGACGACACTACCCTTGCAGCCTTAAAAGAACGACATCTGAACCCCTCAGGCCCTAACTCAATCCCCGGCGCCCCGGACCACAACTGTGCCTCACTGGCCGTTAATATCAATGAAGTAACCTCGTGCATCAATTCATTTCATAACAGCTCTGCATTCGGTCTAGATGGACTGAGGCCCCAACACCTTAAGGAATTAATCTCTCCAACAGCCGGAGACCACGGTGGGCATCTACTGGAAGCGCTAACACGTTTTATGCAACTTTTTGCTCAAGGGCATGCTTCACCCCGAAGCGTGCTCGTATTTGTACGGTGCTCGAAAAAAGATGGCGGAATCCGCCCCATTGATAGTCATCGGCAATACCATCCGACGCCTAGTGGCCAAGCTAGGGTGCCAAGCCGTGAGGGAAGAAATGGTCACATTGTTCCAACCGCACCAATTAGGTTTTGGGACGGTCCTCGGATGCGAAGGGGCAATACACGCAGTGCAGGCTTTTGCAATGGATGCAAGTAACTCCATCGCTAAGCTTGAAATTAAGAATGCCTTCAACAGCGCGGAAAGAGACTCCATCCTTGTCGAAGTCAGCGAGCACATCCCTCCACTGTACCCATTCCTGTATTAGTGCAACGCAAAACCGAGCAACCTTTTTTTTTTTAGTAGATCCCCAATATTATCTCAGGTAGGTGCTCAGCAAGGCGACCAACTAGGACCTTTAATATTCAGCTTAGCCATACACAAGTCGATTACCTCACTGAAATCTCCTTTAAACATTTGGTACCTGGAAGATGGTACAATTGGGGGGACAGCGTCAGAAGTCGCCGAGGACATCCAGCGGATGTTTCCAAAACTTAAAGAGGTGGGCCTGGAAGTGAACACGGGCAAATGTGAAATTTACCCCTGCGGCACAGAGGCATCTCGTGAGTGCGCCAGGTTCGACACCCTCATACCTGGAATTAAGATCCTCAATCGGGACAGTCTCTCCCTACTAGGGGCTCCAATCTTCCCCGAAGAAATATTTCATATGATACTCCACTTAAACAACTAGCCAAATTTCTTAAATTTTGTTTTTTTTTCGGCCCCCATAAAAACCATAAATTTATGAAAATGATTTTTTTAGAGTTTTTCCTTAATTCGTACTTCAAAACGAAGCTACTTGCCAAATTTCATTGTTCTAGGTCTACGGAAAGTACCCTCTGAATTTTGATTCCTTTGAGAGGGTAAAAAACACACGTTTTTACTGCATAAACGGCTTTATCTTTTTTTTTTAACTTAGAGTTAGGTGCTTAATTTTTTTCACAACTACTAGCGTTTATAAACTTTAGTATACGGTTTTAGTTTCAACTCGATATCTTTACGCGTTCTTGAGATAAAGGGTCTTGACAGAATGACAGACGGACAGACGGACGGACAACAAAGTGATCCTATAAGGGTTCCGTTTTATACCTTTTGAGGTATGGAACCCTAAAAACGTAATGGAAAAGGCACACCAAGAAATAGGCCATCTGTCGGCTCACGTGTCGCTTATCCTACTCCGTTCATGTCTGTCCTTGCCGAAGCTTAAGAACCTGCCCGACCGGATGTTCCCCCAGGATACGGCAGCAATTGACGAGGTAATCAAAACAACCCTCCAAGAAATACTGAATGTAAACCTGAGCGACCGCGAAAGGCAACAAGCCAGCCTACCAGCCACGGCGGCCTAGGGGTGAGGCGGGTGCAGGACACAGGGCCGGCGGAATTCCTAGCCTCCACAAAAGGGGTATTGAAACTTGTCACTCAAATTCTCTCTGTAAACGGTGCTGGTTTCACTATCCCATTCGCAAGCGGGGCATTCACGGCATGGACCGCAGCTTGCCCTAACGCACCACTCCTACCAAACCTGATGTGCAGCGCCTGTGGGACGACCCCTGCGCAAAAGATGTCCTCCAAAAACTAATAGCGACATCCTCTGGTGCAGACGCCCTGCCTTCATCCCACCTAGGCACTTATCTAGACAACAATTCACTAAGAATACCCGTGGCACTGAGACTCGGTTGCAAAGTGTGCGAGCCGCATATGTGCAGGCGCGGGGCAATGGTGGACGACAGAGGTCGCCATGGTCTAAGCTGCAGGATGTGCGCAGACAGACATCCAAGACACCACGCCCTCAACGACTTAATACGCCGGGCCCTTATGTCTATAGACGTCCCGTGCGTGCTCGAGCCACGTCGAAAAAGACCAGACGGCCTCACTCTTATCTCATGGAAGAGATAAGAGGACGCTCTCTACTGTGGGATGCCACCTGTGGATGCACATTTGCGGCTACTCACTTGCCGCGGACCACGCAAACCGTTGGGTTGGCGGCCGAGTTTCTAGCAAAGCAGAAAACTGAAAACTACGCGGATCTGTGCCAGTCCTACGACTTTGTGCCATTCGCGGTAGAGACCTCAGGTGTGTGGTGCGCTGCGGCAAGAGCATTCGTCCGAGAGATAGGCCAGCGCCTGAGGGCCTGTGGCCGTGACCCTCATGCCAGCTCATACCTGGTCCAACAGTTTTCCTTAGCCATTCAGCGCGGCAATGCAGCAAGCGTAATGGGTACTTTCGGACCAGGCACGAACAGGCATGAACTTTTAGGTTAGGCTTATGTGTAAATACTTAGCGTTAATTAGCCACTAATTAACCGAAATAATTATATAAGCTTTTAATTTGTGATTAAGTGATTCCATAATGAATAATTTTTTTATATACTTTGTAAATTCTCTTCCTGGTATTTTTTTCCAGTTGCTGAAAAAGGAAAGATGAAGAGTAGTGTAATACTACAAATATTTTTTATCGTAATGCACTTGATTTCCTTAATAATAGCTGTAGAACCAGGACACCGAACAGAAAAAGAGGTCAGTATTTTGTTTTTCTGGTAACCTATCACCTATAGATAGGTACAATGTGTCACACAATGAACCAAGAAAAATATATTTTTTTCATTACTATCAATTGATGAAAATAATCACATCACTAGTCTAGGTTAGTGCTGCACTACCTGGCGAAAGATGTCGATTTGGCATACATTGCTGGTTGACTTTAGTTTCTTGACCGAAATAGACCGAATTACGCTGCACCGCGTTGGCAACTACTTTGAAATTTTTGTTGTCAAAACTAGTGCTGGCTGCGATGCCGCCATTAAAATTAAGTGTAATTTAACAAAAAGGATATTTTTATGTAATTTTCTAAAACGGGTCCAAATGTTTTGTAAATAGACTTTACAACGGACCCCTTCACAACCTTACACAGCTTTATTTGAGTTTCTATTACACTCTAAAGGTTTTGAGTAAGTATGGGAGGTCAGATTTTATTTTTACGTTCCTTGGGGAAAGTTGTTCCAGCCGGTTCTGAAATTTATTAGCGTCAAGATGGCGGGACCATATCTCAAATATTAAATTAAAATATTGTCCGATTTAGTACCTAATTAGTACCTACTATTTGGTACCTCAAGTAAAAAAGTTTGTACCTCTCAGTATCAAAAGATATTTGAAAAAATCTCTGGTCCCGCCATTATGACGTCAAAATGGCGGGACCAAAGACAATGGTGAATCTGAATAGATATTCAGTTATATTTATATTTAGTACCTTTTTAGTACCTGAAGAAAACGTTATTTGATTCTGATTATTTCAGAGGAAGTCTGAGAAATAGTCAAAAAATGCTGGTCCCGCTATTATGATGATTTCAAAAATTGCAAGAAGAAGTACTTATGTTTCAGATTTTCAGACTTTGACCCTTTACATATTTAGTACCCAATTTGTATCTATAGGAAATACTATTTTTTCACAGTTGGTTGTATTAATTTTAAGTTATTTACAAAAAACTGTTTTTGGTGAAATTAGAATACGAGTATCTATTCAGATTCACCATTGTCCTTGGTCCCGCCATTTTGACGTCATAATGGCGGGACCAGAGTTTTTTTCAAATATCTTTTGATACTGAGAGGTAAAATTTTTTTTTACTTGAGGTGCCAAATAGTACTAATCAGGTACTAAATCGGACAATATTTTAATTTAATATCTGAGATATGGTCCCGCCATCTTGACGATAATCTGAAATTTCGCTAATGGTCACTAGTAAAATTTTACCCTATACATTTTAAATGATATTTTTTCCTACCACTCCAAACCCTCAGTTGGAACGCACATCGGTCCTCGTCAGTCAGCTGCTGCGTCGTGTGTCATCCCCTCGTGACAGCCTGGGCTTACAGTTGGACCTCTTTGTCAAACAGATCACCTTAAATAGGGTTTCCTTCGCCCCACTTGGAGTATACACGCTGGCTAGACCACTTATTGCTGCAGTGAGTCAAACACGTTTAAACTGGTAGCACAGAATTACCGTGTGGTGCCGGCTTGGAATAGCATCACCCCATATCTTTCCCGTGCGTGGGTGTCGTAAGAAGCGACTAAGGGATTTGAGAGTTGACGTGTATTTAGGTATAGACTAAGCTCCCATTGACAAAGTCTTACCTCATAAGTCTACCGATTGAATGTATGCTATAACGATAGATCATGTTTAGGAGGTCATAACATTGTATGGGTGGCCATCCGAAATTCTGGCAGTTTTTTTTTTATCTGACTTAAAAAACTTATTTTATTTCCAAAATTTACATCACACCGCTTTACCGTTCGAAACGTATACCCATCTAAAGAGACACCTTTGGCGATGAGAACCCGCTAGGGTTGCCATCTCCAACACCGGCAGTTTCCATGGTCAGCCACATTTTAGAGGCCAAAAAATAAAGTCACTTATTACGAAATGAAATTAATACAGTTCGATAGCCCTAAGAATGCTATTGATGAATATATAGGGTTGCCTGTTATAATCATAACGGTATATCTGATAAGCCGCCTAAAAATTTTTAAACGAGATTTTCAAAGATACTGCCAGGCTGATAACAGGCAACCTTATATAGTCATCAATGACATCCCTGGGGCTATAAACCTATATTAATTTCAATGGGTAGCCAGATGAGATAAGCGAGTTAATTTTTTAGCCTGTAAAAAGTGGCTGACCATGGAAACTGGCAGTGTTGGAGCTGGCAACCTAAGCGGGTTCTCATCGCCAAAGGTGTCTCTTTAGAAGGGTATACGTTTCGAACGGTAAAGCTGTGTGATGTAAATTTAGGAAATAAAATAAGTTTTTTAAGTCGGATAAAAAAAAAACTGCCAGGATTTCGGATGGCCATCCATACAATGTTATGACCTCCTAAACATGATCTATCGTTATATCATACTTTCAATCGGTAGACTTATGAGGTAAGACTTTGTCAATGGGAGCTTAGACTAGTACAATTTCAGGCGACAGGCTGATAACCTGTCACTATGGTTATATAAGGTCCTATTAAATTCACTGCAAATATTGTAAGGGCAGATCAAATAAAATATAAGCATGTACTAGACAAATTATTAAAAATATCTACACGCTAGTTTTCGACAAAATTGCATTTAACTAAAAAAAAAAAACGAAAAAAGTGCACCCTGTTTGTCCTAGAAACACACCACTAACGCTACTTCGATGAATTTAATTTACGCGCCAAAAAAAGGTGCTGTGATTGGTTGGTTGTTAGTGTGCGTGCCGTGTAAATGAATCCTGTCTACGTGGCGGAACGTCAGTCAGGTCAGTCGAAGGATGTTCACGTAATCAATTAAAAAGTTTGTTTGAAAATGAAAAGAAAAATCTAGCGTGTCGATTTTTTTAAAATGCCTTAGATGTTTTTCTTATTCATATTTACGCATGCCCTTAAAATATTTGCAGTGAGTTTAATAGGACCTTATATACATAATATATAAGGTCTTCTGAGTGAAGTAAACATATTTTGTTATCCCGGCATGTATTATAAAATCTATCTCAAAGCTACTTAATTTTATACAATACTGTTCGAAAAACGCTTTTTTACTACCTAATGGTTGAAACAAATATGTTTTATTTGCAGATATGTGGAGGAGTCACTACGTATTTGGTCATCATTATGCAATTCCAATCTCTAGATAAACAAAAATGGTGAAACACTAATATATGTGCAAGTAAAGAACTGACTGTTAGCAAACTGCCTAAGTCCAGGAAAATAAATGAAATATAATTTAAAATTAAAACTCGACGTGATTCATAAGAAGATGTATGAGAAGAAAATTGTTGCCATCTACAAACACATAAAAACTGTTAAATACTAGTGTTGCCATTGTTGTCAATCCTGACCGATGAAGCATTGAAAACATAAATAAAATAACAACTAACATAATACAAATGATGTTAGGTCCATCATTTTGTATGTTTGTGCAATAGAGTTATAAGTATGAAAACTTTTTTACAATTTCTGGCATTCAATTCCAAAGATTATTATTATAAAAGAAAGTCTATGTGAACTATTCCTACCTAAATATTTATAACGGTGTAAAAAAGTAATACGTTGTTATCTTCTTATCCTAATAAACGATGTATAAGAAAAAATTTACTCTTTTTTCATCATTTAATAAATTGATTCTAATTAGTATATCAAAGTATCAATAGGTAACCCTGTTTTAATTATATTTTCGTTACTACTAAGGTTACTAGCTACCTATCCCTAATATGTAGGTACCAAATTGTGTCAGACGTGGCGAAAACGACCGTACTTTTACGGTCGTTGACGCTCTGCCTACCCCGCATAGGATAAAGGCGTGATGTATGTATGTATGTAAATTAGGTACCTATAGATACCTACTTACGTTTTCATTATCGAAGTAGGTACAATTAGGTACGAAGTTGTCAAAGCTGTAGGATGTCAAATTTATTTTTCTAATGCAATCGTAACGTCTACCTAAAAAGGCGACAAACACGGTAACGTCCGCTTGTGCGTAGTTTTTTCGATTTTCCTCCTTATTTTAAAACGCATACGGTGTGATTACAAAAAAGTTAGACGCGCGTTTAGACAGTGTTTAAATCAAAGACTTGATTTTCCATACGATTTGACGTTGTCAAGCGACTTAAACCATGTCTAACTTTTTTTTGTAATAACACTGATTCGGTTTATGTGAAACATTTTGACAGACGCATCCGTCTACGCATTGTGCGATGCCTTTGACATACCTAAACCGTATTAGTATGAAGATAGATAGGTAGGAGAATCAAATGAATGACGCACAATTGGACATCATGTGTGTTTCTCGCCATAATATCATTAATGGTATTCACACAAAATAGAGAGTTTACAGAAAGTTCACTCGGCCCTATTTCGGATTTTCGCGATTGGCACTTGTTACATAGCCAGGGTTGGCTTCTGTAAAAATTCTCAATGTATAAAAATATCAAAACAGCAAAATCTGACAAAGAACGTCATTATGATTCTGAGCAAATTTTAAATCCAATGGATATGACGTTCGTGTCAACCACCTTCTTAATTACCTTGACTTCCCCTGAGATTCCGGTTTTTTCCAGTTTTTGTTAGTAAGCGTCAAAATCGTTGCTAGTATTGAGTGAGCCATCTGTAAAAGCGCGCCGCGCGCCGTTTTTTCTAATTTGTGGTATTCATGTTAATAGGTGGTAAATAGACGTTTTACCCATATTATACTGGTAGCAACTATATGAAAAATCAATGTACCTACAGGTACTGGTTATGTTCACTAGTTATGTGAAAGGCCTATGTATGTACGTAAACGGTAAGCTACTTGATTATACCAAACATCAATCACCATGTAAAACAAACAATAATGTTTACTGACCTATTATTTTAGTTTATAACCCCAAAATGGTAGTTAAAGTCATGAAGAATGGTCGTAAGTTTTTTTATTTTTATTGAGGGTTTAATTATCACATAAATTGACTTTTTTTTCGTTGCCATACTATATTAACATATCATAATGCTACACAGTTATCTCTCTCTGAGTCGTCTTGCGACCCGATGAACCCAGGTGTCAGAGTTTTACAACCGCCTACAACAAGTAGCAGGCCTCTGACATAGTTGTCTAACGACCGCCGTCTAATTTTATTATAATAAAATACGTAGAGTCGTAGACTTATTATACGTAGACTGGAAATCCTGACATGGAAAAAGAGGAGAGACCTACTCTGCAGTACATCACGGGCAACAATCCTAAGGTCACATGTGAAATCATAATTACAGGCAACGGAAACCCAATTAAAACAAAACATGGAGGAGCTGTCTCAGAAGGGACATGTAGCGGCACCCTGGCGTTGACGCTGCGAGTGTCGCGACTGGTCGGCCTCGCGCCGATACACATGAAGCGAGAGCGCAGCACATGGCGCATCAGCTTGTCGAAAACGTGTGCTTGGTACAGCTACGTGCTCAAAGTAGCACTAGGTAAGAGCTTATAAAACTTATAATCAGAATGGCACAAGCCATAACAGCCACTCCAAGGGAGTTGATTGGTACAGGCTTCAAAGTTTTGAATAAAACAATAACAACAAAATTCGTTTAGCAGGTGAAAGAAACCCAAATTAAGCATTCAACTACAAGAAGATATTAGGCCCGATCAGATTCAGAGAGCACGTTTTACTCTCATTAGGACCAAAACAAACATTTAGTCATAGAATTTTGGATTTATTTATTTGAATACCATAACCATAACAGCCACAACAGTCCACTGCTGGACATGGGCCTCCCCCTATTGGGGGGTATTGCCATACTCACCACGCTTGGCAGGCGGATTGGCGAGCGCAGTGCATGACGTTGCATTGACAGGGAACGCTGCTGCCCATTCCTTGGATAAGTATCCCTTAGTCGCTTTTTACGACACCCACGGGTAGAATTGGGGTGATGCTATTCTAAGCCGGCATTAAAATTTTAGACATAGCATCGATTTAAAATTCCGCGACTGTGACTTAGGAGATTTATGAAATTATTTTCGCGAGACCGTTCCACTTCTATTGAAGGTCGAGTTAAATTTCAAAGAATTATTGTATAACCTCTTCGTTCCAGATGTGTGTCTGACGGGTGCGTTGATAATAGACTACTACAACGACAAACATAAGAACGTCTTGGCCCGTACAGTGGCCAGTCGCACGATTTGGTATCTTGACGTTGAGTTAGTTATGTTCCTGACCAACTATAGTGTTTTCACTGCAACTAAACGGATGAAAACCATATTCGAGAGTTTGAATATGTTGGATAGTGTAAGTACCTAATTATTCCGATTACTTCAAGGAAAGGTGGTATAATTGGTTAGTGATATAGTTATTATGATTCTTTAGCGTGAATATTCATACAGACAAACGGACACTAAAAGTTGTCAATAGATGTCGCCTCACGTTTTCTAAAAGCGCATTATCGTATTATTTTTTCTAAATCTATACAGGGTTACTGGACGGACACCGACCCGCTAGTGGGTCGGTAGCAGAAGTACAGTACGATGGCAGAATTAGATTTTATTATTTTAAGAAAAGCCGGCATTTATGCAAAATCGTAGATGTTGTTCGGCCATCGTTCTAGAATTTTGGCCAAAATCTTAAGATTCTGTCATCGTCCTAAGAAGATACAAGGTTTGTATAGTAATGGCTTATTGCGGTTCGGGGGGGAACAAGGAGGGTCAAAAATTTCTTTTTTGGCACTTCTACGAATTGTAGTACCTTGAATTGCAAAGTATTTCAGTTTTTAGGGTTTCGTAGTCTACTAGAAACCCTTATCATTTCGGTAAGTCTGTCTGTCTGTCTGTCTGTCTGTCTCTCTCTCTGTCTGTCTGTCTGTCTGTATGCCGCGCCCTCATCAGTTTTGGAGCTTCGTCAGTTTTGGAGCTATCGACATCAAAATTTGGTGTGAAGATAGAGCGTGTTGACCCAAACTTAGAAATGTTGAGAAAAAAATAATTTAATTGTTTTTTGGACCCCCTTTCCATACATGTGAAAGGGGCGCAAAAAAAATATATTTTTCTCCTGTAATATTGAGTAGGGGGAGGTTTTTTTGAAACAAAGTCTCTAAAATGTTTCTGTCTCGAGATATTTGCTTTTAAAAGTGGCGTTTTTGTGCCATAATTTGTTCCAGCTGTAATTTCTAAAGTATGCATGTTTGATTCCGAAGCTGATCTTAGCGCAGTGGAAGCAAATTAAAGTTATCTTAAAATCTAAAACTAAATGGTCGATCAGCCTCGGAACAACATTTGACTACGATTCGTAGTGCTCTTTACTATAGCTAAATAAAATAAATTTAATGAGAGAATTTTCGTTCCGGAAAATTTCCGGCCGAGAAATTCTGGGATCCGTCTGCAACGGCCCTTAATTTCCTACAATATGACTAATATTCTACCGCCCTATCGCGGCTCATGTCTAAAGTATATGTACCAAGTTCCGGTTGTACTAAAGGTCATCAGGGTGGTGACCTCCACGTAATTTTGCTAAATCACTGCAATTAACATACTTATACAGGACCTAGCAGCGAATTGCTTACCGTGCGAATCATGACGCCGCCGTTCCCTTGTAAGTCTAGTTTTTGACAGGAAAAAAGGTATCAGGGTTTGAGGAAGACACTTGGATAGGGATTTAGATACTAGACTTACGGCACCCGGACACCAGCTCGTGTGGCACTCCGTCCCTCCAACAATTTTGGTTTCACCTTAGTTTATCACTCTATTATTCACTATAGTTCACAGTTCGACATCAAATAATGTTTTTAACACACAAATAACAAAGATATCTCCCGCACACTATTGGTTGCGACAGCAAAGAGTTGCTGTACAAAACGCAAAAACTAAAAGATTTCTGAGAAATCAGCCCCGTTGGCCCCCAATCAAGAAAACAATTAAAAATATGTGGCTCCGGCAGCCGCGACGCGAGCGAACGAAAAGTGAGGTTATATATCGCCGACCGCCGCGATTCGCGGGGTTCGCAAAACGAGAAGCAAGATGGCGTCGACCGAGCAGCCGGTGTCAGACGAAATGGCGCGAAACAATAAAACGCGCGTATACATGATGCGAAACTAAACAATGCATGCGAAAAATTTGAAAAAAACATGGGATATAGTTCGTAGTATGTAGTTACCATGAAAACTATAACGAATACTGTACCACTTAAGATTAAGGAAATATTAAAGTTTTTCAATTTGCGGTTGGTCAGCTGTAAACAAACCAGCAACAAAATTAACTTTGTAACGCCGAAAGACCTGATATTTAAACGTTGACTACGAAACCCTATTTGTGAGCGTGTCTGACACGCTCTTGGCCGCTTTTTTTTCAGATGCGTCTGTTAGTTTTGCACTGTGTTTTCGACTTGCTACAGGAACAGGCGCGCGGGGGAGAAGCATTTATCGTTCCCTCGCCGCTCCTTGTTTCCCAGAATCGAAATATAAGCCTTATTTCTAAGCAAATCCTGGATCTGCTCCGGACCATGCCTGATCGAGGTCTGGGATTTTGCCATTTGCCGGCTTTTAGCCAAAATCCTAGGATTTCAGACGAAATTCTAGAACGATGGCCGAACGAAGTCTACGATTTTGCCATATGCCTGCCGGCTTTTAGCCAAAACCCTAATAATTATGCATTGCGACATATAAATTAAAGACATTGGAATTTAGATTATCCGATTATGAGATCAAAGATTGTCCACGCAAGTTTTCGTAACATAGGTAGGTATATCATCCTACTAATCCTACTAATATAATATTATAAAGGCGGATGTTTGTGTGTGTGTGTTTGTAACGACATCACGCTAAAACGGCTGAATAGATTTGACATAAAAATTTGCATAAATATAGAAGAGTATCTAAAATTAACACATAGGCTACTTTTTACCAAGGGAAAATGTCTTATTCCTACGGGATCACGCATATTCCAAAATTTTTGCAAAGGTGGCGTGACTGAGCCGATTCGCGTTTTAAATGTTTTCGCCGAAAACTAACAGCGACATCTCTTGGCGAGTAATGCTTTTTTCCCGCGGAATAATAGTTTGCAGCGGGTGAAACCGCTGACGGGCAGCTAGTAAATTCTAAAATAGCTAAGTGCGGTTGTGGACCCACCTCTGGATGTTGTATATCAAAATTATATTCAAAACTAGCTGGTGCCCGCGAACTTCGTCTCGCCAAGGGATGGTTGTGTGCCAACAGGCCCTCCAGTGCTGATTAAAGTTATCATCACTTATCTATCATCGATGTTGATCAAGACATTTGTCTGCCACCATTCCAAACATCAAATACATCGCTAAGTTTTTAAGTGATGGATGCATGCATGCACAATGTATAGCAGATGAAACGGACGTAACGTTTGACTCAACCATCGGTACACACTACAGACAGAATGACTTCTTTGCACCTCCTCACATAAGGTGGGGTGGGGTCTGCTCTCCAAATTTTTCTGCGTCATGGCGTTCTGTCTGGGGTTGTCGAGTGTACGCAACCGGATTGACAAAATCATAAAAATTGGTAATTTATGTAATATGTACCAGCTGGTGGTGACCAAGCCATGCTCGGTATTTTGTTTTTTACGTCATATACGAGTATCTACGTGTTTTTCGCGCGCAGACCCGATTAAACCTTAATTTTGTCTTACGCCATCTGTTGGTGAATGCGAAAACTATTACATACGGATCGTGTTTACTCGACTATTTTTGTTGTTTAAAGTGTTTTTTGGAAAATAAAACCTATCTAGATTGATTTATCGCCCCCAAAAACCCTCATTCAAAATGTTTCAAGAAAATTGTTTGAGCCGTTTCCCACATCCCAGGTACAATTCTTGCTCGTTTAAAGGTATAAGATATCGATTGCATAATTTCCCTTTGAAAGCTGCCGTGATGCATTGGTAGTGCGACTCCCTCACAACACAAAGTTGATATTTTATCACTTAATTATAATTATTATTCCAACTATAAATAGTTGTTACTACTATTAATAGTACTTAGCGATTTTTTCCCAGTCCCAGTCTGGTTAGGACATTTAGAATCTGATTTTCCGAAAAGCAAAATGATTCCGTGCTTCGGAGGGCACGTTAAGCCGTCGTGTCGTCGGTCGTTACACAACCATGGCAGTGGCTTGCTATTTGGAGAAGGCGGTTAAAAACTTTGTTTGACACCTGGGTTCATCGGGTCGTTGGAAAACTCGGTGTCCCACTGGAAAAGAAAAAGTTTACCCTCACCTACCCAAAGGGTACTGTAAAAGACCTGGATCCTGATTTAAAGGACTTCAACTTAGGGTTTTATGAAGAAAAGGCTCGTAATCGTCTAAATGGCAGTAACCGCTTCGTTATAAGTTATGTAAACCCTAAGGTAATCACAGGTCTAGTGGACATACGCCTAAAAGGAATGGAGCATGCAAAACTAACAATCATCTAGGAAATACGGGGCTCCACACTCTCCTCGCACACCCGTCCGAAGATGCCAACCTCACTCAGACTCCTACACTTCCCTTTATAATTTAGGAACCCAACGCTCTCCTCCAGTTGCAGGATAAGCCAAAGAACAATGTGTCCCTGCCTGTGTATTCTGAATCTCCATAATATTAAGTATAGCCTCAGAACACTTGAGACAGCTAAAATGGTTAAATACAGGAGAGAAAACAAATCTAACGGATTAGGTTTAACGAAGAGGCAAGTACAATAATACCTCTCTTCACTTCCACTAGACCACGTGTGGCTCCCCCAGAAGACCGCCTAGCTAAGCCAAGGTCTGTTGAGTAGACCGAAGAGTACTTAATAACTTTGGGAACTTCTAAAAGGGATAAATAGTTTTATGGGCTAAACAGCAATGAATAAGTCAAAATTTAGAATTATTAAGAAGTTAGAGAGCATGACATGTGACGGGAGGCCAATCCCTTATTTGGTGTATGTTGGTCGGGCAAAGCCGGTCCCTCTCTACGCACCAGGGCACGAGGGGCCGACAAGCTTCCGACATCTGGGCAGTCTGCACTATATAAGTGATCAGTGTTCCTGCTTGCTACAGCCAAGCTCTGTACATGAAGTACCAAAATATAATACTAGTAGTTGTGTCTACTAATATTGCCAATGTCCGACGCATACAGGACCAGGCGTAGGGTGGTGTAGAATACCCTCTAAATATGTCTTAGTTTCTAGGCTGGACCGTACCTACATATAGGCAGCTAACTGGGAACTATTTTTCAGATACATGAGGAAGTAGGGGGCTACACAAAATGGCCACCTAAGGAAATAAAAGAAGTAGCAATTCTTGCATCACTACTTGTCTACACCTTTGTAATTTGCCTTGGGGAATTCATAAGTTACGCCGTAAATGCAATTCTTCATAACAAAGATAGTAAGAATTTTCATACAAATATGTTTTATCATCTTCATTGTCATCGTGTTTAAAATTATGTTGCAATATGATTTAGCTTTAACGTGAATCAGTCCCTTTGTTGATATCACCTCAGTTTGGGATTGCTATAGGGAGTAGAATCATCTGGTGACCAAGCGGTTTGTACAATGTAGTAAAAAACATTTAGCATTTTCATATTTGTATTATTTTCATAGTTTCAGTACGCATGGCTTTCCTTTACATCAGCTATTACGTCGAGACCTTTCAATTTTTCATGATGTCGCTACAGTTCACTGTCGTTGGGATACTAGTCGATACTGCACTGAAGAGCATCAATTTTGAGATCGAAGGGATCATCAAGAGCTACGACTTGCAAGGTTATGTCCAAAATGACAGTTGTGTGGGACGGTAAAGCAAGCGAGATCAAACCATGAAAGATTTTTGTTGTGGAGCTGTAGGTGGGAAATGCGAAAAATTTCGACTTTCCATCCAAAATTCAAGAACCCCCGATTTTTTGTCATACCAACCTGCCTACCTTGCAAGGGATAAAGGCCTGATATGTGAATGTATTTGCCAAAACCTTCATGGTCCTTTGGTAAAGTTGTTCAGTTCCATGGTTTGATCACGACTGCAAAGTTTTTGATACATTGTCTATCACATCCCTTTTTAACTCTGCTTGAGAGCTCCTCAGTTCCAGTCTAAGGAACGTCCACATAGTTTATCACTTTTGAAGCTACTAATTTCTATGTTTCTGGTAGCCAAAAGGAATTCATGTTACTAAGTATTTTACTTTATTCCAATTCAGGTACAGCGGAGAAGCCTTATTCATTACTTCGTGGAACATATTTTCCAGTTGCTATACCAGTCCCTAAATTACAACCAATGGTGAATATTATGCTAGTTCATTATAGCGAAGGTTAGTTCCTTTTAATGTTCACAATAATTACTGTCAGATTAATTTGGAACGAGGATTTTTGGTAGAAGGCCAATTTATTAATGTCTTCTTCTTATATTTAAGAGCTCAGCTCCTCTGTTAACTGAAGAGACAGTGGGATGGCAGTATTTTTTGTAGGCCTGACGAATGGTGGACAATTGAAATCTTTAATGATTTTGTTCTATATCAACAAATGCGACAGCTTTGAAGTGGTTAGAATTAGAAGGTGCCATCATTCTCTGATGATGAATGATTTCATAATCTCCACACAAATAAAAACTGTATAAAATTTGAGCTAAGTTTCAAAAGCAAATAAGTAACTTTATATTTTTTTTAATATTTTACTAAGTAGGCATTCTATTAATTTTTCAGTACAATCTCCAAGTGAAATAGAAAGCAGACTAAGGTCTTTGGGACATGCTTATGCGGTCACTTGTAAAATGCTGAAGCAGATAGATGAGACTTTTGGTGTGATCTTGGTGCTGTCTCTTGTATCCGTATTCTTTCACCTTATCATGGCACCGTTCTATCTGGCTTCTTTTGCAAGTAAGTTTCTTTTTACTTTTGCCTTAGTCGAAGTGCAACCGCTTATTTAGAAACCGTGTGGTGCAGCTTAGAATAACATCACCCCATTTCTTCCCGTGTCGTAAAAGGCGACTATGGATTCAGGGAATGGGCAACAACTTTACCTGTGAATATTTACTTTTTTAAATATTTTCTTTTTTGTAGTGAACAAGAAACCGGACTATATCCATACCGCATTTGAAGTCGCACATTTGATTTTCCATATGATCAATCTTGTCATACTTACCGAACCCGGTAGCCGAATAAAAAAACAGGTAAGTCATACCACCTACCCACATATTTTTATGTATTATTTTATAGCTATGAAGAAACCATGAATGCTTAGTTGTCTTTCAGAGAAGTAATTATAAAAAAAACCTGATAAACGAACCGGTGAACCATGGTGTCAGAATTTTTCTAGTATTATTCGCGGTCTATCATAAACAGCTACCAAAATGTACCTTTAGAACACGGAACCATCTATCTTTTTGGACAATCACGTAGGTTAGCCTGTAATATCCTAAACAGACTAGTAACAAATTCACAAAGTGATGTCTAAATACTAGCTTTGTGAGTGCTCTTGTAACTTCTTGGGATTGTCATAATTTAGCTTGGCATAATTCCGCAGCATGTTTTCAAATTCAGCAGAAGACCTTTTGGTGAGAAACACACTGAACGTCTGTTTGTGCGCTATTTTTGCGCAGCGATATCGCGTGCGTTAGGAAAATGCGACACTTTCACCTTATTTTCATACAAATACGGTTTCTTTTAAACGGTCTGACAGACACATCAGCTAACGCTGTGCATCGCACGCACAACGCTGCGTCGACGGATGCGTCTGTTAAACCTTTTCACATAAACCGTATTTGTGTGGGACGTTACGTGTGTTTGTCACCTTTATTCCGAGACTAGCATTCCGCCGACGGTTTCACTCGCGGTATTTATCTGATATGTCTAATAAAAAAGTTTGAAATACATTGCATTTAAAATCCACAATTTTGAAACAGATTGCATCAAAGATCACTACCTGGAGGTGGAGTTCGACTACTCGACAACAGATGGCACCACTACTTGAGGGATTGAAAAAGCCCTTATATCTTTAAAAATACGCCCTTTAAGTCAAAACAGGAACTTTCTAGTTCGAGGGGAGATAAAGGGCTATTGCACTATATAAGTCCCTTTATCGTACCGGGAATCCTTTTTAAGTTTTATCGGCACGCACATTTTATCAACTTAGTTTTATTATATAGGGTTACATTTAATTAAGTACAAATCTCTTGAGGGTGTGATCTACTCACAAAACTGAACAACTTTTGTTTGAATTTCTTCTACGAAATATGAAAAAAAAATTTGGACCTCCCATACAAAAATGCTGAAAAAGTGTGTCACTTAGTATGGGAGGTCCAATTTTTTTTTCATATTTCGAAGAAAAGTTTCTAACAAAAGTTGTTTAGTTTATTACACCCTCAAGAGATTTGTACTTAATTAAATGTAACCGTATATATAAAGATGTGTAATCAAATCCAACAGATGGTTCGAACTGAAATGCTGCTGAGTCAGTTGCTGCGACGCATCACACCCGAAGACCACAGGTTCAAGGACTTGGAGTATTTCTACCAGCAGGTGATGATGTACCAGCCTGAGTTCACCGCTCTTGGGATCGGGAACATGAGGCGCCCTATTGTTATTGCGGTAAATATTAATAGAATTATCAATGGAGGTACATTGTTCACATAGATTAGAATGAATTCAGGGTAAACATTACCTATGGGAAATATTTCTCAGCGAAAATTTATACAGGGTGTAAGAGACAGCTCGCATAAAAATATTTCAGAAATGTTTTCTTATGGGAAGTTGTTCAGTTTCATGGTCTGACTGAATACACCTTCAGTATTCGGAGAGCTATCCCTAACACCCCGTATACTAATTTTCGTGCCTTATTTTATGAAAAACAAAATTACAATGAGGAAAAGTCCTCGTCCAGTTGTGGACTATAGAGGATGTTTTATAAAGAATTTTTGCTTTTACAGGTAATAGCTGGTGTAAGTAACTATCTTACGATCGTTGTGCAGCTGGAATTGTCAGAAACGAATGATTGGTGAACAACGTGAAGAGGAGAAGAATAAATAAGATAAAGTACCTGTTTTACCGAGATTCTTTGGTATTTCAATAGATGGCGTTGTTAGCTTTAAAACAATCTACAAAATCAGGTGATAAAATAATTTTTGAAAAATGAAATCTATCGATTTATTGCCCCCAAAAACCCCTAGGTACCTACATACGAAATTTCGTGAAAATCTTTGGAGCCGTTTGATGCCGATTATACTATACAAGGTGTTAGGAAAAGTACTACGTTCCTTCAAACCACGAATTCTATAGAAACATTTCATAAAATAAAAAAGCGGCCAAGAGCGTGTCAGACACGCTCACAAATAGGGTTTCGTAGTCAACGTTTAAATATCAGGTCTTTCAGCGTTACAAAGTTAATTTTATTGCTGGTTTGTTTGCAGCTGTATGGTTGGTTACTAACCGCAAATTGAAAAACTTTGATATTTCCTCAATCTTAAGTGGTACAGTATTCGTTATAGTTTTCATCATAACTTCATAATAAAGAACTATATTCCATACTAGCTGGTGCCCGCGAACTTCGTCTCGCAAAGGGATGCTTGTATGTACTTGTATGCCAACAGGCCCTCCAGAGCTGATAAAAGTTATCATCACTTAGGTATCTATCACCGATGTTGATCAAGATATTTGTGCGCAACCATTCTAAACATCAAAATACATCGCTAAGTTTTGTAGTAATAGATGCATGCACGATCTACGGCAGATGATGAGCCTACCATCGGTTCACACTACAGGTAGAATGACTTTTTTGCACCGCCTCACATAAGGTGGGGTGGGGTCTACTCTCCAAATTTTTTTGGACCATGGTCTTCTGTTTGGGGTTGTCGAGTAGGTATGCGCAACCGGATTAACAATACAATTAGTACAACTTCATTTTAAAATACCGAAAAAAATAAACAGTAAGTAATTACTTACTACACTAACAAAAAAAGTCATGCTTAATTAATTTTCTTTAAATAAGAAAAATTGCCTTAAGTACCTACTTACTAACACTGCGAAATATGAATCACAAAAGAAGGTACTACACAGGTAGTCGTTACAATAATACTCACTAATTTAGCTCTACATATTTTAATCAATAAATAATACTTACTGCGTTTATACAGGGTGTTAGGGACGGTGTAACGAAAACTTTGCAGGCGTGCTCAGACCATGAAACTGAACAACTTTTACTATGGAGCCAATGGTGGGAAACGAAAAAAAATTTCCGCCTTCCCATACAAAATTCTCAATCAGCTGACTGACTTTGTATGGGAGGTCGGAAATTTTTTTTCGTTTCCCACCATTGGCTCCATAGTAAAAGTTGTTCAGTTTGATGGTCTGATCATGCCTGCAAAGTTTTCGTTACACCGTCCCTAACACCCCGTATTTACATTATTAATGCACTAAGTATACAGTAATAAACTTAGTCTGGCAAGCGCTCACTAAAATCTCAGAAGAGACCAACTTGCTGTCTCTTGGACTGGAGCGTCATGAAGCTTTCCTGAGAAGAAAGGTCCTCTTGTTCCATGGGGTCACTGAAATCAAGGATGAAAGGTTATCTGAGGTTATTGCAAAAGTAATAGGTGACAAAATTCAGCTGTCCGAAATTACCAGTTCCGATCTGCAAGCCTGCCAAAGGCTAAGTTTCTCTACATCGAAGACGCGTCCAGTACTCGTTAGGTTCTACATACTCTTTGAGCTTGTATTATTTTATAACTTTTAAAGCACTCGCGATTACTTTCACACATAATAATTACTTTAACGGGTCTTATCGCGATAGTTTTTTTAGGTAAATAAGCGATTTACCTGGAAACTCGACGTTTCGACTGGGTTTCACCAGTCGTGGTCGCGAGCAGACTGAAGTAGCAGCGAGTTGTCATCAGGGCGGTGGGCAACTAGATTTTCTGCTACCCACATATTGTCTTAATAATTTAAATTGTTTGTAAACATTACACATAAGGCTGGCACACAACACTCACAATGTCCGACGATCGGTCCGATGGTGAATCGCGCGTTTTTATTTTGTCTATTACCGGACTCCATGTTGAAGACAATTTAAATCCGTCCTTCCGATTGAAATTATTGGGGTTCTTTTTGATTTCTATTGCCTCCCTCACCACTCTGGAGTAATAGTGACGTTCCACAGAGAGGACTTTTGGGGCATGAAGCTCGATCCAATGGTTGGCACCAGATGACAATAGGTGTTCCGCGATTGCCGATTTATGCGTCTGTCGGTTTTTCACAGCTGCGATATGCTCCTTGACCCGTTCACTGATACTGCGCTTGGTTTGGCCAATGTAAGCTGCATTGTACCTTGTATACACCTGCATTTTGAAAAGAATCTAATCTAACATCTAATCTAATCTAATCTAACATAGATAATAAGAATTTATACTAATAAAATTATGTAATTAATTAATTATGGAACTAAGTTTTCTGAAATAAACTTTTTGAATTGAATTTGAATTTTTTGAATTTTTGAAAAGGTATAACATCCTTCGGTGTGCGTAAACAGTAAGATATTTTGGACAATGGAGTGAAGACAGTTTTAATCAAACCCTTACTCAACACTGTCCCAATTTTATCTGTTACCCCTTTTACATAGGGTAAATGAGTGGTTATTCGAAATCGCGTTCTTCGGCTGATTCCCGTAGTCGTTTTCTTTTTTTAATTTATGATGTAATGTTACACTTTAGGTATGTCAAATTATAGAACGAAACAAAGGTATATTTGAAATAGGCACTCATTTCAAATTAAAGATTTTCGAAATATTGACATTATAAAATTTACTGGACACGGGAATCAGATTTAGGAATACGGGAATCAGAAATATGATTATTCAATATGACAAACCATTAATAAACTTAAAATATATTTATTTTTCTACTTATTTATTGCATTATAATGTCACCGCTAGATTACTTAGGCGGTCCGGCAGTTCACTGGTTCAGGCACATAATGTCTCCTTCGCAGAATGTCGCTGTAGCAAAATGTTTCTCGGCATAATGTCCTTATTCATGTTTTATGATATTATTAGTATAGTAAAGTAAGTAGGTTGCTAGGTAAGCAGGTAGGCAAGAATGTAGGTAAATAAGTACTTAGGTAGGTAGCATTCAGACGCATAATGTCTCTTTTGCAGTACTTTGCAGTCGTAAAATGTCCCTGTTACGTAAAAAACCTTTTTAATGTTATATTATGATATCAATGGGTAAGTAATGTCACAATGTCACAAAGTAGGTAGTTGAGCAGTAGGCAGGTAGATAGGTAAGTTATTAGCCAGGTAGGTAACCAGCTAAGTACTTAGGTGAAGGTAAGTAAGTAGGTAGGTAACTTGGAAAGTACCTGCACATAAAACTACTAGTAGGGCTCTGAAATGGTTGTGTAACGACCGCCGTGTAAGAAATCATACACAACAACTAGAATTCATGGTTTGGCGTGACCTCTGAAGTACTAATTACTGATTCCCGTGTCAAGAAGTCCACGGGAATCAGTGTGAAGGAAGTCAGAAAAAATCGAAAAATTGAGATTACCTCGAACTTATTGCGTCTCAAACAATAGTATTAACATATAAAGTAGTAAACCTAAAGAGCTTTAAATTAAGTATAAAGGGTCCAGTTCATGACTTATACTTTAATTTAAAATCGATCAACGGGAATCAATTTTAAGTGAAACCAAATGCACGGGAATCAGTTTCTTGGCCTCGTAGTGGGGTGATGCTGCACGAGCAGCACGTTCTGCTTCCCACGGCACCTGGAGCACTCATAGGGGATAGCTAATGGTGGATAGACCACACCTTCAGGGTTATTTAATAGGAAGCTTTATGCAGTTTAATGACGTTACACGGGAATCAGCTCTAGGTACCGGACATTTTTAAAATGATTTACAGAACATAATGAACTTTAATTACACGTTTGAAATATTTTTTTCCCGTATCATTGTACATCTGTTATGTTAAAAAAAAATGGTTTATGTAGATAAACCATACAGCAAAAAAAATATAAGCAGTTTTGTATCAAATTTTGGGGCGCGGACACGTTACGGGAATCAGATTTCAGCAGTTTGTCATTTTTTTTAACGGTCTTGTTCAATTATAATACAAAAGTTTCATTGTGTCCCAGTAAGATTTTTTTTTTTTTTTCATTTATTTATTTAATTACAAAAACAGATACAGGTATACATATAAGTGTCGTTAAACCCGATTGGGTTTGACAACAACACATCACTTCACTTTACAATATAAACATAAACATATTTTAAACAAAAATCCTAGGATCTCCCATCCTTTTCACACCAGTACCAAATAAGTTACAATAACAACTATCAAGTATTTAGATATCGACTGCGTGCGGACGCTCCACCCGTGCAAACTGGTTTTGTTGCTAAATCTATACAGGGTGACCAAACGCGGCAGCAGTAAACAACAATTTTAAAAGTCAAGATAAGTTATTTCCTGCTTTAATATTTAGATGCAAGTATGAACTATTTATAAAAAAATAAACTATACCTAGCTTTTTAAAAAAAGGTGTGTTTTGTTCCCGGACAACGAAAATTTAGGCTCCGAAGAAGCACCCAAATACGCTGGCTGTCTGTTCACCTCAGGCTGCTTCGCTTTCTTGTTTTTTATGCGACGTTGAACTCCCGTGTAGCCGTTCTGAACCAGTACTTTATGAACATGGTTCAATTCGTCGTCCAGATGTTCTGCGTCACACAAGTCATAAGCCCTTTTCGTCAGTGTCGACACTACAGACTGCAGGTGACGCGGATGGTGATGAGAGGTCGCGTGTAGGTATCTATCTGTGTGTGTTGGCTATCTGTATACAGCATGTGCAAGGGACCCATCTGATGTCACCATTACCTTGACATCTAAGAAGGCCAAAGTCCTGTCTCGTTCAACCTCACAGGTGAATTTAACTTTTGGGTGGATGGAGTTCAGGTAGTTAACATACTGCTTCGTGTCCATGTCTCCTTTGATGATGCTAAAGACGTCGTCAACATATCTCTTCCAGAGCTTGATAGTTGAGGGACCGGCACTTAACGCCAACTCTTCAAAGTACTCCATCCAGATGTTGGCAATAACCGGTGCCACAGGGCTACCCATTGCCACTCCATCGATCTGTAGGTAATACTGCTCACGGTAAAGGAAATAGTTACCCTCAAGACATTTCTCCAGTAAAGTGATGTATCTTTTGGACATACCGTTAGCTGTAAGTCTGCCTTCGATTACCTTCAGACATTCTCTGATTGGGACGTTGGTGAAGAGCGATTCGACGTCAAAGCTCACCAGTATTTCATCTGACTCCAGCTTAAGGTTGTTAATTATGTCAATAAAATGACGAGAATCCTTCACAAAAGATGAAGTTTGGCCGACCAAGGTTTGGAGTACTCCTACCACATGCTTCGCGAGATCGTAGGTAGGTGAGCCGATTTGGCTTACAATGGGACGCAAAGGCACGTTCGGCTTATGTACTTTGGGTAAGCCGTATAGTTTTGGTGGCTGTACCGTTCTTGGTTTGTGTAAGTGCTGTTCTTCATCCTTCATAATTATTCATTGTATTATTTTATTTCAGCGACGCAGATCTTTTCTTTCTTTCCCATAATCAATTCATTACACTCTAAAAAAGTTCCCTTCGCTTGATAAACAGTAAAGACTCATATACGAAGCATCATTTCTTCACATACACTCATACACACTCACACAACATACACATCATCATAACATTGGCCTCATACGTCTGTGTCAGACGATTTATTCAGTGTCTGAGGCAAGATGTTTCATGGCTGTTTAAGCCAATGCGGGAGCGGCATGGCTTTTTGCACGCTCTTTACAGACACTGCGTTGCCTGGGACGCAATTATGGAAAACGCAGGGCTGCCCAAGACCTGCGCCACCCTCTCGGCCTTCCTGGCTGACTCCACAGGAACGACGGGTCGATACGTGCGGAGCCAGATCAGATGCAGAAGTCTGCCGCGCGATTTATTACCAGTCACTCGTGGAGTCGTTTTTGTATGGAGTTTTCCATCTGCTCAGCTTGGGCAGGCCTGGCGCACTCCGCGGCGTAGGTATAGAGTTGCAAGTACATGCGGCGACACCCGCGAGGAGGTTAGTCAGTTGGTTGCCGCGCGCCGCACGTTACGCGCGCGCTCCGATGCCGTTCGCATTTCTTCACGAGATTTATTTTATTTTATCAATTCTGTATTAAGTAACTCAGCTTCCTACCTCATTCGTTAATTTTGTATGATAATGCAATATTCATATTTTTTCTAATATTTGTGCTTTAATTTTCTTTCAATATCTTACGTTTAACAAAACATTTTATTTTTGTTTTACTTGGGTGTAGAAATGTACTCCAGTACACTTTTCGTAGGTACCTATTTTCATATAAATCTCGTAATTCGCATCCCTACAAAGCGTGCCGGCTGTGACCTTCAGAGGTGGTCTGCGGCAAATGAACTTTCGCGCGCAGCAATTCGGCTCATTTTTGCTTGCGCGCGCGATCAGTAGGCTAATATAAAAGTAGGTATTCTAAGCCGGCGCGAAAGAAATTGTACTTTATTATCGCGCATAAAGATTTATATTTGTTGAATTGCTATGGCGGAGTGCGTCTTCTGTACCTGTACTATTATGTATTCTGTGGCTTGGGTCGGATTTATCCCTCGGTCGCCTCTTACGACCCCCATAGGAAGAGAGGGGGTGGTGCTATTCTACTCTGCCGGCACCACACGGCTAAAAACATACACAATAAGCAACAAAATAAGTTTCTTTACATTAGTTTACCCATGATATGTTCATTTAATATGTTAAACTCTGTTATTGGCTATTGAAGTTTTAAAGGTGTATTTGTAAAATGTGCCAAGTATGTGCTGTTGAGTTTACGAAATAAATAAATTAAATTAAATTATTTATTTATTATTATTATGGACTTCTACCCATCTAGGGTAATTCTGGCAATGAATGTCAAAATTGATGTCTTTACGGTTTGTCAAAATCAAACAAAGACAATAAAAAATGGAGGTTTCAAGAAGAGGTTTCTACTTTTTGACAGCCAATGGACTGGGGTAGATGATGTTCACAGTATATTTTAATCGTATTTCACGTAGGAATAAGCGTTTTTCCCGCAGTAAAAAGTATCCTAGGTGTTGACCAGGGCTAGTAGCTGCACACCACAAAGAGTCTCATGTACACACGTACTATATTTTCGAAGATTATCGCGAACAAATGATTTGGGGTAAAATATTTTTCAATAGATGTCGCTTTTCTATGAAAATGAAGTTTTCTAAAACGCGGTATAGAGGTGTTTTCTGAAATCTATATATGTACCCCTGTACCCCGAACAGTTACGATTTTATTATATGTATAGATTTTTTTCAAATTTTTAGCAAGCATACTTTAGAAGTTACAGCTGGAACAAATTACGGCTCAAAAACGACCCTTTTAAAAGCAAATATCTCGAGACAGAAACATTTTAGGGAGTTTGTTTAAAAGAAACCTCTCCTTAGTTTTAAAAGACCTATTCAACGATACCACACTCAATATTATAGAAGAAAAAAAAATTTGCCCCCCTTTTACATGTATGGGAAGGGGGTCCAAAAAACATTTCAAATATTTTTTTCTCATCATTTCTAAATTTGGGTCAACACCATCTATTTTCGCACCAAATTTCATGTCGATAGCTCTAAAACTGACGAATTTATGAGGGCGCGGCATACAGACAGACAGACAGACAGACAGACCGAAATGATAAGGGTTTCTAGTAGACTACGAAACCCTAAAAAACATAAGAAGATTAAAATATTTTTCATAAACTTTATTAAACCCTACAACACAGCACATCGTACAGTACAGTCAATAACCGCTCGGAAAAGGTCTTACTATATTTGTCTACCTAGATTTTGTAATTGCAGAATCATGATCAAATACGTAGTGACTCCTCCACATATCTGTAAAGAAATAGTTTTTTTTAAAGTGGCAATGAACTGAAATCTAACGTTTCACGTTTTTACATCTTGCAGGGGTAGCAGAGCAGCATTATAATAATATTGCCTATTATTTATATTAACTTTAAGTTATAAGACATTATAACGGGTTTTAACTCACGGTAGGGATATATCGAGCACCCTATATTTCGGCGATGTTGGAATCGCCATGATTACGGGTAAACTCAACTAATGGCGATTGCAACATCGCCGAAATATAGGGTGCTCGATATATCCCTACCGTGAGTTAAAACCCGTTATAATGTCTTATAGTTTTAGTGATAATAACCACGGAACCTTAAAATCAAGTGTAACTTTAAGTTCTCAACTTACTGCGGTAATAAGAGGCCTGGCCAGCGTAATTTCCAGTGGCGAGAAGGATACCTTATTTAAGGTGATCTGCTTGACAAACAGGTCCAATTCCAAGCTCAGGCTGTCACTAGGGGATGACACACGACGCAGCAGCTGACTCACGAGGACCGACGTGCGTTGTAACTGAAGAGTATGAATAGAGTATGTATGTATAGATAGGTATTTATAGTTATATGTATTTATTCTTGTATTTAGTATATATCTATAAATAGTAGGTAGATATATTATATTTATTCTTATATATTAGGTTTAGTATTTAAAATTAGGTAGTGGTTGCCGGAAAAGCCTCCCCGCTATTATTTTGGTTCACTCTCCTCTGCCCTAAGGTTGCCTGGAAGAAATTACTTCTGAGCAATAAGGCCGCCTATTTGTACATTTCTCTGTAATTGTGTATTCCTCTTCTGTATGTAACTTTCTGTGCAATAAAGTATATTCTTATCTTATCTTATCTGAAGAGTGAGGCGGCAGTTTCGCTGAACATAACTTATTTTTTTCACAAAATAAAGAGTTTTACAGTAGGATCACTCGAACATTTAGGATTTTCGCGATTGTCACTTGTTACATAGCCAGAGTTGCTACTGTTAAAAATAAGAATATCAAAACAGCAAAATCTGATACAAGAATGTCATAACCATCTTCTTAGTTACCTTGAGTTCCTCTTGAGTCGCAGCTAAATTTTTTTAAATTAGGTACCTACATAATATGTTCTTAACACATTTGTCGTTTAGAGATTAACAATGGAAGTACTTTCGTCTAATCAACTTTTTAAGTTTGAACGAATCTTGGCTGAATTACCTATAAGTATTTGATTCAAACAGGTAAGTGTAAAGAAGAAAAAATTTGCCTAGGATATTTTACATTACTTATTACTTAACCTACCCTTAAGCTATGTCACGCATTTAGATTAACACCCTGTATAGGCCATATTTGGCAGCATTCCAACCCATACTTTAAGACATGTCAACAAAGAAAATTAAACTTTATATCATAGCATTAACATTATTCTGGCAGCTGCTAAATATTGCCTATTCGAACGGCCGTACTGTAATGATTAAAATTATACATATTGCCAACCATTTTGCAACTTACCTCTTTTTCAGTCCGGTATCCTGGCTCTACAACTATTACTAAGTAACTAGTGTGCAGTACGAGAAAAAATATTTGTAATATGATCCTACCCTCGATCTTTCCATTTTGACCAGCTGAAAATAAAGAATCTCATAAGAATTTTATTCACACTGAGGTCATATTGTAGGTACTATTTTTGAGGCTTTGATTTTGTTTTGATTGACACCGAGAAGCCGGACAAAAATTATTTTGTACTAGCTGGTGCCCGCAAACTTCGTCTCGCCAAGGGATGCTTGTGTGCCAACAGGCCCTCCAGAGCTGATAAAAGTTATCATCACTTATCTATCATCGATATTGATCAAGACATTTGTCTGCCACCATTCCAAACATCAAAATACATCGATAAGTTTTTAAGTGATAGATGCATGCACAGATGAAACGTACTTTACGTTTGAGCCTACCATCGGTTCACACTACAAGCACACTACAAGTAGAATGACTTCTTTGCACCGCCTCACATAAGGTGTGTTGGGGTCTGCTCTCCAAATTTTTCTACACCATGGTCTTCTGTTTGGGGTTGTCGAGATACGCAACCGGATTAACAATACAATTAGTACAATTTCCATTTTAAAAGACTGAAAACATTTTAAAAATAAACAGAAAGTAATTACTTAAAAAAAAAAAATGCTTAAATATTTTTGTTTAAATTAGAAAAAATACCTTACCTAACACTTTGCGAAATTTAAATCACAAAAAAAAAAAATGAAAATTAAAACTTCCTTCTTTCATCGAGTAGGATCGTACAACGCCCGATGAACCCTGGCATCAGAGTTTTTCAACCGCCTACTTCAAGTAGCAGGCCTCTGACATGGTTGTGTAACGACCGCCGTCAGATCATAGACAGCAACCGGTACCGACGGCTTAACGTGCCCATCCGAAGCACGGAACCATCTTGTTTTTCGGACAATCAGGTGGTTCAGCCTGCAATGTCCTAATCAGACTGGGAACAAATTCACAAAGCGATAAAGTGATAAATAGCCGTATCTCTGGATGTCTCAAAGGCATTTGACAGGGTCTGGCACGCAAGTCTTATTAACAAGCTTCCCGCCTACGGGCTACCTGCTGGACTTTGCAACTGGATCGCAGATTTCTTGAGTGGACGGTCAATACGAGTGGTCCTAGAAGGACGCTCTTCAGATGAACAGGCTATTGATGCCGGCGTCCCTCAAGGGTCGGTACTTTCCGCCACCCTATTTCTGCTGCACATCAACGATATGCTCACGCCCGACACCTTTGGGTATGCAGATGACAGCACGGTTGTTGATAGGTACCTGTCCGGTGCAAAGGCCAGCAATGAATACTCAGTCTTGTCGAGAGGCCCTAGTGAGTCGCCTAAACTTGAATCTTGAAGCAATATCCGAATGGGGTGATGCAAATCTTGTCAAGTTTAATGCATCTCAAACACAGGCATGTCTATTCTCCACTAAACGGAGTCCCTTCGACCTGACTCCGACTTTCCGAGGTGTATCCGTACCGATTTCCGACCATCTTGAGCTTCTTGGCATGAACCTTTCATCTGACCTGGACTTTGGAGAATATATATTGAGTTATTGGCCACGACTGCAGCAAAAAGACTCGGAATTCTCTCAAAGGTCAGGCGATACTTCACACCAGTACAGCTTTTACAACTATACCAAGCTCAAGTCCGTTCCTGCATGGAGTATTGCTGTCACCTATGGGACGGGTCTGCCAAATACCAGCTGGCAGCCCTGGACTCGATTGAGAAGCGCGCCAAGAAACCCATCGCTGATAGGGCACTTATTGACGCAAAGTTACAGAGCCTCGAACACCGTCGCAAAGTAGCTTGCTTGTCGATATTCTACAGGATTCATTTCGGGGAGTGTGCACAGTCTCTCCATGACCTGATACCTCCGTCACCATTCCATCTCCAGTGCACGAGACGCCGGTTGGGAGTCCACCCTTATATCGTAGACATCCCGCAAATTCGCACAAAGCGCTTCGCTTCTACATTTTTAATGCGAACTGCTAAGGAGTGGAACTCCCTGCCTGCGGATCTGTTTCCGGAACGTTATAACCTGGGCCTTTTCAAGGCGAGAGTGAATAGGCATTATCTGGGCGAGCATGTTCCATCATCGTCTGCATCGTCACTTAACATCAGGTGAGATTGCGGACAAATGCTTACCCATTGTTTATAAAAAAAAAACTTTGTGAGTGACCCTACCGGGAATTGAGCCCAGAACCTTCTGCGTGGCAGGCAAGGCATACTAATCACTGCGCCACATACCAAAAATTAAAACTAAATGTGTACTTCGTATTTCTAACACTTAGCGAAATATGAATCACAAAAGAAAACAATATGAAAATTAAAACTAAATACGTGCTTCGTATTTGCATATCGTAAAGTAAGTATTTGCACCTACGTCTACGCCCGTGTGCTGCAAATATGCTCTTTTACTTCTTCGTCGGATCGATTCTACTTCATTTAGGTTTGGACCAAAGTGCCCTAAAAACAACCTAAAAACAAACGTTTTAATAATAATAATAAAAATGATTGTGTCGTGTGATGCCTGCATAGAATAGCATCGCCCTAATTCTACCCGTGGGTGTCGTAAAAAGCTACTAAAGGATTGTGCAGTGCCTACGTCTCACGCCCGTGTGCTGCAAATGTGCTCTTCTACTTCTTCGTCAAATCGATTCTACTTCATATAGTTTTAGACCAATGTACCCTAAAACAAACGTTTTAATAATAATAAATTATTGTGTCGTGTGATGCCTGCATAGAATAGAATCACACCAATTCTACCTGTGGGTGTCGTAAAAAGTAACTAAAGGGTGATCATCCAGGGAACGGGCAGCAGAGTTCCTTGTAAATGCAACATCTTGAACTGCGCTCGCCAATCCACCTGCCAAGTGTGATGAGTATAGCAATACCCTCCGATAGGGGATGGCCCATGTCCAGCGGTGGACTGTTGTGGCTGTTATGGTTTTGGCAAATAATCATAAACTGTGTGATGCTTATTAGTATCACCCCAAATTCCAGTCAAATTGTCGTAAAAGCGGATGCTGGAGCTATCAACCGTCCGGCGCAGCAGCGCTGCTGGAATCTTATATGACTAACACTGGCAGAATTACCCTGAATGGGTAGAAGTCCATATTATAAATAAATAATAATAGGAAATGAATGTCAAAACTGATGTCTTTACGATTTGTCACAATCAAACAAAAACAATAAAAAATGGAGGTTTCAATAAGAGGTTTCTACTTTTTGACAGCCAATGGACAGGGATAGATGATGGTCAGAGGTATATTTTAAATGGTATATTTTAACCGTATTTCACGTAAGAATAAGTGTTTTTTCCGCGGTAAAAAGTATCCTAGATGTTGACCAGGGCTAGTAGCTACACACCACAAAGAGTCTCATGTACACACGTACTATATTTTCGAAAATTATTGCGTACAAACGAAAATGGGTAAAAAGAAAAAAAAAGCGGCCAAGAGCGTGTCAGACACGCTCACAAATAGGGTTTCGTAGTCAACGTTTAAATATCAGGTCTTTCAGCGTTACAAAGTTAATTTTGTTGCTGGTTTGTTTGCAGCTGTATGATTACCAACCGCAAATTGAAAAACTTTATTATTTCCTTAATCTTAAGTGGTACAGTATTCGATATAGTTTTCATGGTAACTTCATATTAAGAACTATTTTCCATATTTTTTTTCAAATTTTTAGCATGCGTACTTTAGAAGTTACAGCTAGAACAAATTATAGCTCAAAAACGCCCCTTTTAAAAGCAAATATCTCGAGACAGAAACATTTTAGAGACTTTGTTTTAAAGAAACCTCCACTTAGTTTTAAAAGACCTATTCAACGATACCCTACTCAATCCAACTAGTCTAATCTATCTTCTAATATCTAATCTTCTAATATATATAAAGCTACACGACCACCACTGACTCACTGACTCATTGACATGATTGTTCTCCTAGAAGGAGTATTGGTGGAGTGTTTTGATGTATGGACGAGTTGTTTGGTTGGTGAATTCCACTTTAGGAAAAATCTGACATCTGTCAAATTCAAGATGGCGGCCGGGGGAGCGGCAACAACTTTTACATTTCTTATCGGATCATGTTGGTTGAGGTGTCGTTTTCGGGAGATTTTTAGCATATAAATACGATGGTGGTGGTAAATTTTTGAAAAAACAAGATGGCGGCCGATTTTTTTTTACGTGAAAAGTGCGTTTTTTTCACCCGAATTGATCTCCCGGAAGGAGACGTGGTGGGGGATTGTCATGTGTGGGGTCATTTAGCCCTACCCTTGTAGTTATCCAGAAAATTCCAACATTTTGGAAAAACAAGATGGCGGCCGAAATAGAATTTTTTTTCTCGAAAATTAGACCCAAAAGTACCCGAATTGATCTCCCAGATGCGCACGCGCCAGAGTGACCAGTTTTATGCTACAAGGTGACGTATATGTCGTTATTTACCAGAAAATTCCGAAAAGTTGGATTTTCAAAATGGCGGATCTGCTAGATGGATTTCAAGTTAAAGTTTTTTTTACCGATTTTTGTCCCGCTTTTTAAAATTATTTAGAGTGATTTGCCATAGTATGTTTGTTTGCACGAAATGATCCTAATCAGTGACCCTTTCGATTGGCATCATAAAAATACAGGGTGTTATTTTTCTCATTTTGCTCCGGTTCGATTCCCGGCGGGTACAAGTGATAAATCGAAAATCTTTAAATGCAGTTGTTATTTTTACTCAAAAATAAGGGGAGTTTTCCTTCAGCACAAAAGCGTAGGTCAAACATTTAAGACACTTCCCATACAAAGTGAAAACAGTTTCAAAGACTGTATACGAACCGGGAGATTTTGTATGGGAAGTCGATTTGCTAAGTGTTTTCACCCATTTACATACATTTGCCATTATATGTTTGTTTACACGAAATGATCCTTATCATTGACCCTTTCGATTGGCATCATAAAAATATAGGGTGTTTTTTTTCGATTTTCACCGGTTCGACTCCCGGCGAGTACAAGTGATTTAACGAAAATTTTTGAATGGAGTTGCTGTTTTTACACAAAAATAAGGTGAGTTTTCATTCAGCACAAAAGCGTGGGTCAAACATTTGGGATACTTCCCATACAAAGTGAAAACAGTTTCTAAGACTCTGTAAACGGACTGGGCTATTTAGTATGGGAAGTCGACTTGCGAAGGTGCGGAGGGTCGCGGCGCTAAGTTCGTGTGCCTCGAGCGGGCAAGGGTGAGTGAGACACGCAGCTGAGGCTGCAAGCCGAAGCTGCGTGGCGAGGGAGCTCTTGCCTGCGAAGAGGTACACGGAGTTAGCGACGCGAACCGTAGCGCCGAAGCAAACAGAACAAAGTCGAGTTTACTTACCTACTAAAAGTCTTCTACGGAACTATGGCAGATTTATAGAGCGGTTACTTTGCGTAGGCGCGGAGGGTCGTGGCGCCACTTCGTGTGCCTCGAGCAGGCAGGGGTGGACGAGCCACGCAGCTGAGGCTGCAAGCCGAAGCTGTGTGGCGAGGGAGCTTCTGCCTGCGAAAAGGCGGACGGAGAAAGCGCCACGACCCGTAGCGCCGAAGCAATACAAGTTTTGTTTGTCCTTGTATGAAACATGTACGGTCGTTTGTAGGTTTTTCCCTTGATATGAAAAAGTGGTTTCGTAAAACAGTTTATGAGTAACAAAAGCAACGACACGGATCGCGGGCTGCGTGCAGCCCGCGCACTATGCAACGCGCGAATAGCTTGAGGGTAACTGCTCTCAGATTTTCATATAGGTTTCCTAAAACGCTTTGCGTTGTCGATAAACGTTAACGATCTGCTGTCAGAGGTAAAGACAAATCGGAAACAACTGCAAAAGCCAACTGTTTAAGTAAACTCGCCTCCTGAAAGCATCAAATGCTGAAGTAAAACGCTCCACAAAGTCAAAACTAAGATGCACAACTACCACTTACATACTGCCAAACTTTATTTGCCTTCTGAAAATTAGAAGTGGTAGCATAAAACGCTTTGTTAAGCCAAATGTACTCGACCTATGCTCATACTCTGTCGCACACACGCACCGCGGGCTGCTTGCAGCCCGCGCACCACCCAACCAACTAGTCTATTCTATAATATATAAAGCTGCACGACGACCACTGACTGATTGACTCATTGACATGATTGTTCTCCCAGAAGGAGTGTAGGTGGAGTATTTTGATGTATGGACGAGTTGTTTGGTTGGTAAATTCCACTTTAGGAAAAATCTGACATCTGTCAAATTCAAGATGGCGCCCGAGGGAGCGGCAACAACTTTTACATTTCTCATCGGATTATGTTGGTTGAGGTGTCGTTTTCGGGAGATTTTTAGCATATAAATACGATGGTCGTGGTAAAATTTTGGAAAAACAAGATGGCGGCCGTTTTTTTACGTGAAAAGTGCGTTTTTTTCACCCGAATTGATCTCCCGGAAGGAGGCGCGCTAGAGGTTAATGATGTATGGGGTGTTTTTAGAGCTCGGTCTGAAGTTATCCAGAAAATTCCAACATTTTGGAAAAACAAGATGGCGGCCGAGAAAAAAATTTTTTTCTCCAAAATTAGACCCAAAAGTAGGCGAATTGTTCTACCAGATGCGCATGCGCTAGAGTGATCACTGTTGTGGTGTCGGGTGCGCTATATGATGTAGTTTACCAGAAAACTCCAAAAAGTTGGAAATTCAAGATTGCGGCCGAGTTATTAAAAAAAATAAAAAAATCAAAATTTTTTGATTTGCCCTTTTTTGCCTACACCGAGTCGAGATGGAGCAAAGTTGTGTATGGGTGGTTTGTAGGTGTGCTGGTAGAGATTATAGAACAAAAATTTTTTTTCGTTAAAACAAGATGGCGGCCAAGTTTTATTGCAATGTTTAAATTTTTTCGGCAATTTGGCCCCGGGCAGACCCGAAAGGACCCGAATTGTTCTACCAGATGCGCATGTGCTGGAGTTCCGATTTTTCTACCGAAACATTAGGTATACCGTGTAGTTTACCAGAAAACTTCAAGATGTTGGAAATTCAAGATGGCGGATGTGCTATGAGTATTTCAATATGGTGAAAAAATTTCGACACATTTTGATTAATTTGACCCAGTTTCGCACATTTGCCATAGTATGTTTGTTTCCACGATTTGATCCTTATTATTGACCCTTTCGATTGGCATCATAAAAATACAGGGTGTTTTTTTTTCGATTTTCACCGGTTCGACTCCCGGTGTATACAAGTGATTTTTCGAAAATATTTGAATGCAGTTGTTGTTTTTACTCAAAAATAAGGGGAGTTTCCTTTCAGCACAAAAGCGTGGGTCAAACATTTGGGACACTTCCCATACAAAGTGAAATCCGTTTCAAAGACTCGGTATACTGACTGGGTAATTTAGTATGGGAAGTTGACTTGCGTAGGTGCGGAGGGTCGTGGCGCTAACTTCGTGTGCCTCGAGCAGGCAGGGGTGAGTGAGACACGCAGCTGAGGCTGCAAGCCGAAGCTGCGTGGCGAGGGAACTCCTGCCTGCGAAGAGGTGCCACGAAGTAGCGACGCGAACCGTAGCGCCGAAGCAAACAGAACAAAGAAAGTTTTAGTTAACTACTGAAAGTCTTTTACGAAACTATGGCAGATACATAGAGCGGTAACTTTGCGTAGGTGCGGAGGGTCGTGGCGCGACTTCGTGCGCCTCGAGCGGGCAGGGGTGGACGAGCCACGCAGCTGAGGCTGCAAGCCGAAGCTGCGTGGCGAGGGAACTCCTGCCTGCGAAGAGGCGGACGGAGTAGCGACGCGAACCGTAGCGCCGAAGCAATCAAAGTTTAGTTTGTCCTTGTATGAAACATGTACGAGACTTGCGCACTACTTACTAAATAAAGACATTTGTAGGTTTTTCTTTCAGTATGAAAAAGTGCTTTCGTAAAACAGTTTATGCTTCACGAAAGAACCGACACGGACCGCGGGCTGCGTGCAGCCCGCGCACTATGCAACGCGCGAACAGCATGAAGGTTACTGATCTCAGATTTTCAAAGTGGTTTCCTAAAACGCTTTTGCGGTATGGCTAAACATTACCGAAATGCTGTCAGGGATAAAGGCAAAGCGGAAATAACTACAAAAGTCAACTGCTCAAGTGAACGCGCCCTTGGACAACATCAAGTGGTGACGTCAAACGCCTTTCAAAGTCAAAACAACGATGCACAACTGTCCTTTACTTACTGCAAAACTTTATTTGCCTTCTGAAAATTAAAAGTGGTAGCATAAAACGCTTTGTTAAGCCAAATGTACTCGACCTATGCTCACACTCTGTCGCACACACGCACCGCGGGCTGCTTGCAGCCCGCGCACCACCCAACCAACTAGTCTAATCTAGTATATATAAAGCTACACGACGACCACTGACTCACTCACTCATTGACATGATTGTTCTCCTAGAAGGAGTATTGGTAGAGTGTTTTGATGTATGGACGAGTTGTTTGGTTGGTAAATTCCACTTTAGGAAAAATCTGACATCTGTCAAATTCAAGATGGCGGCCGAGGGAGCGGCAACAACTTTTACATTTCAAATGGGATCATGTTGTTTGAGGTGGCGTTTTCGGGAGATTTTTAGCATATAATTACGGTGGTGGTGGTAAAAATTTGGAAAAACAAGATGGCGGCCGATTTTTTTTTACGTGAAAAGTGCGTTTTTTTCACCCGAATTGATCTCCCGGAAGGAGGCGTGGTGGGGGATTGCCATGTATGGGGTCATTTAGAGCTACCCTTGTAGTTATCCAGAAAATTCCAACATTTTGGAAAAACAAGATGGCGGCCGAAATAGAATTTTTTTTCTCGAAAATTAGACCCAAAAGTACCCGAATTGATCTCCCAGATGCGCACGCGCTAGAGTGACCAGTTTTATGCTACAAGGTGACGTATATGTCGTAATTTACCAGAAAATTCCGAAAAGTTGGATTTTCAAAATGGCGAATCTGCTAGATGGATTTCAAGTAAAAGTTTTTTTTACCGATTTTTGTCCCGCTTTTTAAAATTATTTAGAGTGATTTGCCATAGTATGTTTGTTTGCACGAAATGATCCTTATCAGTGACCCTTTCGATTGGCATCATAAAAATACAGGGTGTTATTTTTTTCAATTTGCTCCGGTTCGATTCCCGGCGGGTACAAGTGATTTATCGAAAATCTTTGAATGCAGTTGTTGTTTTTACTCAAAAATGAGGGGAGTTTTCCTTTAGCTCAAAAGCGTAGGTCAAACATTTGAGACACTTCCCATACAAAATGAAAACAGTTTCAAAGACTCTGTATACGAACCGGGAGATTTTATATGGGAAGTCGATTTGCTAAGTGTTTTCACCCATTTACATACATTTGCCATTGTATGTTTGTTTACACGAAATGATCCTTATCATTGACCCTTTTGATTGGCATCATAAAAATATAGGGTGTTTTTTTTTCGATTTTCACCGGTTCGACTCCCGGCGAGTACAAGTGATTTAACGAAAATCTTTGAATGGAGTTGCTGTTTTTACACAAAAATAAGGTGAGTTTTCATTCAGCACAAAAGCGTGGGTCAAACATTTGGGACACTTCCCAAACAAAGTAAAATCAATTTCAAAGACTCTGTATACGGACTTTCCCATTTATTATGGGAAGTCGACTTGCGAAGGTGCGGAGGGTCGCGGCGCTAAGTTCGTGTGCCTCGAGCGGGCAAGGGTGAGTGAGACACGCAGCTGAGGCTGCAAGCCGAAGCTGCGTGGCGAGGGAGCTCTTGCCTGCGAAGAGGTACACGGAGTTAGCGACGCGAACCGTAGCGCCGAAGCAAAAAGAACAAAGTAGAGTTTACTTACCTACTAAAAGTCTTCTACGGAACTATGGCAGATTTATAGAGCGGTTACTTTGCGTAGGCGCGGAGGGTCGTGGCGCGACTTCGTGTGCCTCGAGCAGGCAGGGGTGGACGAGCCACGCAGCTAAGGCTGCAAGCCGAAGCTGCGTGGTGAGGGAACTCCTGCCTGCGAAGAGGCGGACGGAGTAGCGACACGAACCGTAGCGCCGAAGCAATCAAAGCTTAGTTTGTCCTTGTATGAAACATGTACGAAACTTGCGCACTACTTACCAAATAAAGACATTTGTAGGTTTTTCCTTTAGTATGAAAGAGTGGTTTCATAAAACAGTTTATGCTTTACTAAAGTACCGACACGGACCGCGGGCTGCGTGCAGCCCGCGCACTATGCAACGCGCGAATAGCTTGAGGGTAACTGCTCTCAGATTTTCATAGTGGTTTCCTAAAACGCTTTGCATCATGGATAAACGTTACCAAACTGCTATCAGGAATGAAAGGATAGTGGATACAACTACAAAAGCCAACTGCTCAAGATAACTCGCCCTCGGAAAACATCAAGTGGTGTCGTTAAACGCTCCTACAAGTCAAAACAATGATGCACAACTGCCCTTTACTTACTGCACAACTTTATTTGCCTTCTGAAAATTACAAGTGGTGACGTAAAAGGCTTTGTAAAGGCAAATGTACTCGACCTATGCTCACACTCTGTCGCACACACGCACCGCGGGCTGCTTGCAGCCCGCGCACCACCCAACCAACTAGTCTAGTATATATAATCTAATATATATAAAGCTACACGACCACCACTGACTCACTGACTCATTGACATGATTGTTCTCCTAGAAGGAGTATTGGTGGAGTGTTTTGATGTATGGACGAGTTGTTTGGTTGGTGAATTCCACTTTAGGAAAAATCTGACATCTGTCAAATTCAAGATGGCGGCCGGGGGAGCGGCAACAACTTTTACATTTCTTATCGGATCATGTTGGTTGAGGTGTCGTTTTCGGGAGATTTTTAGCATATAAATACGATGGTGGTGGTAAATTTTTGAAAAAACAAGATGGCGGCCGATTTTTTTTTACGTGAAAAGTGCGTTTTTTTCACCCGAATTGATCTCCCGGAAGGAGACGTGGTGGGGGATTGTCATGTGTGGGGTCATTTAGCCCTACCCTTGTAGTTATCCAGAAAATTCCAACATTTTGGAAAAACAAGATGGCGGCCGAAATAGAATTTTTTTTCTCGAAAATTAGACCCAAAAGTACCCGAATTGATCTCCCAGATGCGCACGCGCCAGAGTGACCAGTTTTATGCTACAAGGTGACGTATATGTCGTTATTTACCAGAAAATTCCGAAAAGTTGGATTTTCAAAATGGCGGATCTGCTAGATGGATTTCAAGTTAAAGTTTTTTTTACCGATTTTTGTCCCGCTTTTTAAAATTATTTAGAGTGATTTGCCATAGTATGTTTGTTTGCACGAAATGATCCTAATCAGTGACCCTTTCGATTGGCATCATAAAAATACAGGGTGTTATTTTTCTCATTTTGCTCCGGTTCGATTCCCGGCGGGTACAAGTGATAAATCGAAAATCTTTAAATGCAGTTGTTATTTTTACTCAAAAATAAGGGGAGTTTTCCTTCAGCACAAAAGCGTAGGTCAAACATTTAAGACACTTCCCATACAAAGTGAAAACAGTTTCAAAGACTCTGTATACGAACCGGGAGATTTTGTATGGGAAGTCGATTTGCTAAGTGTTTTCACCCATTTACATACATTTGCCATTATATGTTTGTTTACACGAAATGATCCTTATCATTGACCCTTTCGATTGGCATCATAAAAATATAGGGTGTTTTTTTTCGATTTTCACCGGTTCGACTCCCGGCGAGTACAAGTGATTTAACGAAAATTTTTGAATGGAGTTGCTGTTTTTACACAAAAATAAGGTGAGTTTTCATTCAGCACAAAAGCGTGGGTCAAACATTTGGGATACTTCCCATACAAAGTGAAAACAGTTTCTAAGACTCTGTAAACGGACTGGGCTATTTAGTATGGGAAGTCGACTTGCGAAGGTGCGGAGGGTCGCGGCGCTAAGTTCGTGTGCCTCGAGCGGGCAAGGGTGAGTGAGACACGCAGCTGAGGCTGCAAGCCGAAGCTGCGTGGCGAGGGAGCTCTTGCCTGCGAAGAGGTACACGGAGTTAGCGACGCGAACCGTAGCGCCGAAGCAAACAGAACAAAGTCGAGTTTACTTACCTACTAAAAGTCTTCTACGGAACTATGGCAGATTTATAGAGCGGTTACTTTGCGTAGGCGCGGAGGGTCGTGGCGCCACTTCGTGTGCCTCGAGCAGGCAGGGGTGGACGAGCCACGCAGCTGAGGCTGCAAGCCGAAGCTGTGTGGCGAGGGAGCTTCTGCCTGCGAAAAGGCGGACGGAGAAAGCGCCACGACCCGTAGCGCCGAAGCAATACAAGTTTGTTTGTCCTTGTATGAAACATGTACGGTCGTTTGTAGGTTTTTCCCTTGATATGAAAAAGTGGTTTCGTAAAACAGTTTATGAGTAACAAAAGCAACGACACGGATCGCGGGCTGCGTGCAGCCCGCGCACTATGCAACGCGCGAATAGCTTGAGGGTAACTGCTCTCAGATTTTCATATAGGTTTCCTAAAACGCTTTGCGTTGTCGATAAACGTTAACGATCTGCTGTCAGAGGTAAAGACAAATCGGAAACAACTGCAAAAGCCAACTGTTTAAGTAAACTCGCCTCCTGAAAGCATCAAATGCTGAAGTAAAACGCTCCACAAAGTCAAAACTAAGATGCACAACTACCACTTACATACTGCCAAACTTTATTTGCCTTCTGAAAATTAGAAGTGGTAGCATAAAACGCTTTGTTAAGCCAAATGTACTCGACCTATGCTCACACTCTGTCGCACACACGCACCGCGGGCTGCTTGCAGCCCGCGCACCACCCAACCAACTAGTCTAGTCTATCTATCTAGTCTAGTATATATAAAGCTGCACGACGACCACTCACTGACTCATTGACATGATTGTTCTCCTAGAAGGAGTGTAGGTGGAGTATTTTGATGTATGGAAGAGTTGTTCGTATGGTCGAGGTGACTTCAGGAAAAATCTGACATCTGTCAAATTCGTGATTTCGTACATTTATACGGCGATAACTTTTTCATTTCTTATCGGATCGAGTTGATTGAAACGGCGTTTTCGAAAGTCTTCAACCTGATACAGATTATGGTGATGCTGAATTTTTGAAAAAACAAGATGGCGGCCATTTTTTTTACATGTGAAAAATGCAAAAACTTCACCCGAATTGATCTCCAAGATGGAGGCGTGCTAGAGGTTATTGATGTATGGGGCGTTTTTAGGGCTTGCCCTGAAGTTATCCAGAAAAATCTAACATTTTGGAAAAACAAGATGGCGGCCGAGTAATTTTGAATTTTCTTCAAAAACTAGACCCAAAAGTAGGCGAATTGTTCTACCAGATGCGCATGCGCTGGCGTGATCGCTGTCATGGTGTCGGGTGCGCTATATGATGTAGTTTACCAGAAAATTCCGAAAAGTTGGAAATTCAAGATGGCGGCCGAGTTATTAAAAAAAATAAAAAAATCAAAAAATTTTCTTTTGCCCTTTTTCACCTAGACCGAGTCGAGATGGAGCAAAGTTGTGTATGGGTGGTTTGTAGGTATTCTGGTAAAGATTAAGAAGAAAAAAATTTTTTTCGTTAAAATAAAATGGCGGCCAAGTTTTATTGCAATGTTTGAATTTTTTCGGCAATTTGCCCCTGGGTAGACCTAAAAGGACCCGAATTGATCTCCCAGATGCGCATGTGCTGGCGTTCTAAATTTTCTGCCAAAACATTAGGTATATGATGTAGTTTACCAGAAAATTCCGAAAAGTTGAGATTTCAAAATAGCGGATGTGTTATAGAGATTTTAATGAAGTCAAAATTTTTCGACATATTTTCAATAATTTGACCCAGTTACAATCATTTGCCATGGTATGTTTGTTTGCACGATTTGATCCTTATCATTGACCCTTTCGATTGGCATCATAAAAATACAGGGTGTTTTTTTGTCGATTTTTACCGGTTCGACTCCCGGCGTGTACAAGTGATTTTTTGAAAATCTTTGAATGCAGTTATTGTTTTTACTCAAAAATAAGACGAGTTTCCATTCAGCACAAAAGCGTAAGGCAAACATTTGAGACACTTCCCATACAAAGTGAAATCAATTTCAAACACTCTGTATACGGACTTTGCATTTTAGTATGGGAAGTCGACTTGCGTAGGCGCGGAGGGTCGTGGCCACGAAGTAGCGACGCGAACCGTAGCGCCGAAGCAAACAGAACAAAGAAGATTGTACAATTACGGAAAATATTGTACGGAACTATGGCAACTTCATATAGGGCGGTTACTTTGCGTAGGTGCGGAGGGTCGTGGCGCGACTTCGTGTGCCTCGAGCAGGCAGGGGTGGACGAGCCACGCAGCTGAGGCTGCAAGCCGAAGCTGCGTGGCGAGGGAGATCCTGCCTGCGAAGAGGCGGACGGAGTTGCGCCGCGACCCGTAGCGCCGAAGCAATCAAAGTTTGGTTGGCCTTATATGAAACATGTACGGTCGTTTGTAGATTTTTCCTTTGATATGAAAAAGTGGTTTCGTAAAACAGTTTATGAGTAACAAAAGTAACGACACGGACCGCGGGCTGCGTGCAGCCCGCGCACTATGCAACGCGCAAACAGCATGAAGGTAACTGCTCTCAGATTTTCATAGTGGTTTCCGAAAACGCTTTGCGTTATGGATAAACTTTACCGAACTGCTGTCAGGGATAAAGGCAAAGCGGAAACAACTACAAAAGTCAACTGCTCAAGATAACTCGCCCTCGGAAAACATCAAGTGGTGTCGTTAAACGCTCCTACAAGTCAAAACAAAGATGCACAACTGCCCTTTACTTACTGCCAAACTTTATTTGCCTTCTGAAAATTAAAAAAGGTGCCGGTAAACGCTTGACAAGTCAAACCGTACCTATGCTCACACTCTGTCGCACACACGCACCGCGGGCTGCTTGCAGCCCGCGCACCACCCAACCAACTAGTCTATCTAGTATATATAAAGCTACACAACGACCACTCACTGACTGACTCATTGACATGATTGTTCTCCTAGAAGGAGTATTGGTGGAGTGTTTTGATGTATGGACGAGTTGGTTGGTCGGTGAATTCCACTTTAGGAAAAATCTGACATCTGTCAAATTCAAGATGGCGGCCGGGGGAGCGGCAACAACTTTTACATTTCAAATGGGATCATGTTGTTTGAGGTGGCGTTTTCGGGAGATTTTTAGCATATAATTACGGTGGTGGTGGTAAAATTTTGAAAAAACAAGATGGCGGCCGATTTTTTTTTTACGTGAAAAGTGCGTTTTTTTCACCCGAATTGATCTCCCGGAAGGAGGCGCGCTAGAGGTTAATGATGTATGGGGGGTTTTTAGAGATCAGTCTGAAGTTTCCCAGAAAATTCCAACATTTGCAAAAAACAATATGGCGGCCGAAAAAAAAATTTTTTTCTCCAAAATTAGACCCAAAAGTAGGCGAATTGTTCTACCAGATGCGCATGCGCTAGAGTGATCGCTGTTGTGGTGTCGGATGCGCTATATGATGTTGTTTTCCAGAAAACTCCAAAAAGTTGAAAATTCAAAATGGCGGCCGAGTTATTAAAAAAAATAAAAAATTCAAAATTTTTTCTTTTGCCCTTTTTCATCTGGACCGAGTCGAGATGGAGCAAAGTTGTGTATGGGTGGTTTGTAGGTGTGCTGGTAGAGATTATGGAACAAAAATTTATTTTCGTTAAAAAAAAGATGGCGGCCAAGTTTTATTGCAATGTTTAAATTTTTTCGGCAATTTGGCCCCGGGCAGACCCGAAAGGACCCGAATTGTTCTACCAGATGCGCATGTGCTGGCGTTCTGGTTTTTCTACCAAAACATTAGGTATACCATGTAGTTTACCAGAAAACTTCAAGATGTTGGAAATTCAAGATGGCGGATGTGCTATGAGTATTTCAATATGGTGAAAAAATTTCGACACATTTTGATTAATTTGACCCAGTTACGTACATTTGCCATAGTATGTTTGTTTGTACGATTTGTTTCTTATTAATGACCCTTTCGATTGGCATCATAAAAATACAGGGTATTATTTTTTTCAATTTTCTCCGGTTCGATTCCCGGCGGGTACATGTGATTGTTTGAAAATCTTTGAATGCAGTTGTTGTTTTTACTCAAAAATAAGGGGAGTTTCCTTTCAGCACATAAGCGTGGGTCAAACATTTGGGACACTTCCCATACAAAGTGAAATCCGTTTCAAAGACTCGGTATACTGACTGGGCAATTTAGTATGGGAAGTTGACTTGCGTAGGTGCGGAGGGTCGCGGCGCTAACTTCGTGTGCCTCGAGCGGGCAGGGGTGAGTGAGACACGCAGCTGAGGCTGCAAGCCGAAGCTGCGTGGCGAGGGAACTCCTGCCTGCGAAGAGGTGCCACGAAGTAGCGACGCGAACCGTAGCGCCGAAGCAAACAGAACAAAAAAAGTTTAAGTTACCTACTGAAAGTCTTTTACGAAGCTATAGCAGATTCATAGATCGGTAACTTTGCGTAGGTGCGGAGGGTCGTGGCGCGACTTCGTGTGCCTCGAGCGGGCAGGGGTGGACGAGCCACGCAGCTGAGGCTGCAAGCCGAAGCTGCGTGGCGAGCTCCTGCCTGCGAAGAGGCGGACGCAGAAGCGACGCGAACCGTAGCGCCGAAGCAATCAAAGTTTAGTTTGTCCTTGTATGAAATATGTACGAGACTTGCGCAGTACCTACCAAATAAGAAAGTTTGTAGGTTTTTCCTTTAGTATGAAAGAGTGGTTTCGTAAAACAGTTTATGCTTCACAAAAGCACCGACACGGACCGCGGGCTGCGTGCAGCCCGCGCACTATGCACCGCGCGAAAAGCATGAGGGTAACCTGCTCTCAGTTTTTCATAGCGGTTTCGTAAAACGCTTTGCGTCATGGATAAACTTTACGGAACTGCTGTCAGTGACAAAAGCAAAGCGGAAACAACTACAAAAGTCAACTGCTCAAGATAACTCGCCCTCGGAAAACATCAAGTGGTGTCGTTAAACGCTCCTACAAGTCAAAACAATGATGCACAACTGCCCTTTACTTACTGCACAACTTTATTTGCCTTCTGAAAATTAGAAGTGGTAGCATAAAACGCTTTGTAAAGGCAAATGTACTCGACCTATGCTCACACTCTGTCGCACACACGCACCGCGGGCTGCTTGCAGCCCGCGCACCACCCAACCAACTAGTCTAATCTATATAAAACTGCACAACGACCACTGATTGATTGATTCACTCATTGACATGATTGTTCTCCTAGAAGGAGTGTTGGTAGAGTGTTTTGATGTATGGGGGAGTTTTATGGTTAGTTCCGGTGAGTAAGGGAAAAATCTGACATCTGTCAAATTCAAGATGGCGGCCGAGATAGAAAATAACTTTTTTATTTCTTGTCCGATTTTGATGATTGAAACGTCATTTTCGGGAGATTTTTAGGTTTTTAAATTAATGGCGGCAATAAAATTTTGAAAATCCAAGATGGCGGCCGTTTTTTTTACAAGTGAAAAATGCAAAAATTTCACCCGAATTGATCTCCAAGATGGAGGCGTGCTAGAGGTTAATGTTGTATTGGGCGTTTTTAGGGCTTGCCTTGAAGATATCCAGAAAATTCCAACATTTTGGAAAAACAAGATGGCGGCCGAGTTATCTTGAATTTTCTTCAAAAACTAGACCCAAAAGTAGGCGAATTGTTCTACCAGATGCGCATGCGCTGGCGTGATCGCTGTTATGCTGTCAGATGCGCTATATGATGTAGTTTACCAGAAAATTCCGAAAAGTTGGAAATTCAAGATGGCGGCCGAGGTATTAAAAAAAAACCAAAAACCAAAATATTTTCTTTTGCCCTTTTTCGCCTAGACCGAGTCGAGATGGAGCAAAGTTGTGTATGGGTGGTTTGTAGGTGTGCTGGTAGACATTAATGAGCAAACATTTTTTTTCGTGAAAACAAGATGGCGGCTAAGTTTTAGTGCAATGTTTGAATTTTTTCGGCAATTTGGCTCCGGGCAGACTTCAAAGGACCCGAATTGATCTCCCAGATGCACATGTGCTGGCGTTCTGATTTTTCTACTAAAACATTAGGTATACGATGTAGTTTACCAGAAAATTCCGAAAAGTTGAGATTTCAAAATGGCGGATGTGTTATTGAGATTTCAAATTAGTCAATATTTTTCGACATATTTTCAATAATTTGACCCAGTTACAATCATTTGCCATGGTATGTTTGTTTGCACGATTTGATCCTTATCATTGACCCTTTCGATTGGCATCATAAAAATACAGGGTGTTTTTTTGTCGATTTTTACCGGTTCGACTCCGGCGTGTACAAGCAATTTTTCGAAAATCTTTGAATGCAGTTATTGTTTTTACTCAAAAATAAGGGGAGTTTCCATTTAGCACAAAAGCGTAAGGCAAACATTTGAGACACTTCCCATACAAAGTGAAAACAGTTTCAAAGACTCTGTATACTGACTGGGCGATTTTGTATGGGAAGTCGACTTGCGAAGTGATTTAATCCAGTTCCATACATTTTAGATAGTATGTTTGTTTACACGAAATGATCCTTATCATTTACCTTATCGATTGGCATCATAAAAATAAAGGGTGTTTTTTTTTTCGAATTTCACTGGTTCGACTCCCGGCGTGTACAAGTGAGTTTTTGAAAATCTTTGAATGCAGTTATTGTTTTTACTCAAAAATAAGGGGAGTTATCTTTCAGCACAAAAGCGAGGATCAAATATTTGGGACACTTCCCAAACAAAGTGAAATCAATTTCAAAGACTCTGTATACGGACTTTCCCATTTACTATGGGAAGTCGACTTGCGAAGGTGCGGAGGGTCGCGGCGCTAAGTTCGTGTGCCTCGAGCGGGCAAGGGTGAGTGAGACACGCAGCTGAGGCTGCAAGCCGAAATTTTTGATGTTCGAAATTCTGCTTGCATACATCAAAACACTCTACCAATACTCCTTCTAGGAGAACAATCATGTCAATCAGTGAGTCAGTGAGTGGTCGTCGTGTAGCTTTATATATTATAGAATAGAATAGACTTGTTGGTTGGGTGGTGCGCGGGCTGCAAGCAGCCCGCGGTGCGTGTGTGCGACAGAGTGTGAGCATAGGTACGGTTTGACTTTACAAGGCGTTTTAGTTTACCACTTGTAATTTTCAGAAGGCAAATAAAGTTTGGCAGTAAGTAAAGGGCAGTTGTGCATGTTTGTTTTGACTTTGAAAGGCGTTTGACGTCACCACTTGATGTTGTCCAAGGGCGCGTTCACTTGAGCAGTTGGCTTTTGTAGTTGTTTCCGCTTTGCCTTTATCCCTGACAGCATTTCGGTTAAGTTTATTCATAACGCAAAGCGTTTTCGGAAACCACTATGAAAATCTGAGAGCAGTTACCTTCATGCTGTTTGCGCGTTGCATAGTGCGCGGGCTGCACGCAGCCCGCGGTCCGTGTCGGTACTTTTGTTACTCATAAACTGTTTTACGAAACCACTTTTTCATATCAAAGGAGAAAATCTACAAACGACCGTACATATTTCATATAAGGCCAACTAAACTTTGATTGCTTAGGCGCTACGGGTCGCGGCGCTACTCCGTCCGCCTCTTCGCAGGCAGGAGTTCCCTCGCCACGCAGCTTCGGCTTGCAGCCTCAGCTGCGTGGCTCGTCCACCCCTGCCCGCTCGAGGCACACGAAGTCGCGCCACGACCCTCCGCACCTACGCAAAGTAACCGCCCTATGAATCTGCTTTACTTCCGTATAAGACTTCAGTTGGTAAGTAAAATCTTCTTTGTTCTGTTTGCTTCGGCGCTACGGTTCGTGTCGCTACTTCGTGGCACCTCTTCGCAGGCAGGAGCTCCCTCGCCACGCAGCTTCGGCTTGCAGCCTCAGCTGCGTGGCTCGTCCACCCCTGCCCGCTCGAGGCACACGAAGTCGCGCCACGACCCTCCGCACCTACGCAAGTCGACTTCCCATACTAAATTGCAAAGTCCGATACAGAGTGTTTGAAATTGATTTCACTTTGTAGGGAAAGTGCCCCAAATATTTGACCCACGCTTTTGTGCTGAAAGGAAACTACCCTTATTTTTGAGTAAAAACAATAACTGCATCCAAAGATTTTTGAAAAATCACTTGTACACGCCAGGAGTCGAACCAGTGAAAATCACTAAAATAACTTCCTGTATTTTTTATGATGCCAGTCGAAAGGGTCAATGATAAGGATCATTTCGTGTAAACAAACATACTATCTCAAATGTATGGAACTGGGTAAAATCACTTCGCAAGTCGACTTCCCATACAAAATCGTCCAGTCAGTATACAGAGTCTTTGAAACGGATTTTACTTTGTAGGGGAAGTGTCTCAAATGTTTGACGTACGCTGGTGTGCTGAATAGAAACTCCCCTTATTTTTGAGTAAAAACAATAACTGCATTCAAAGATTTTCAAAAACTCACTTGTACACGCTGGGAGTCGAACCAGAAAAAATCGTAAAAAAACACCCTGTATTTTTATGATGCCAATCGAAAGGGTCAATGATAAGGATCAAATCGTGCAAACAAACATACCATGGCAAATGATTGTAACTGGGTCAAATTATTAAAAATATGTCGAAAAACTTTGACTTATTTAAAATCTCTATAACACATCCGCCATTTTGAAATCTCAACTTTTCGGAATTTTCTGGTAAACTACATCGTATACCTAATGTTTTGGTAGAAAAACCAGAACGCCAGCACATGCGCATCTGGGAGATCAATTCGGGTCCTTCCGAGTCTTCCCGGAGCCAAATTGCTGAAAAAATTCAAACATTGCAGTAAAACTTGGCCGCCATTTTGTTTTGACGAAAAAAAAATTTTTCTTTTTAATCTTTACAAGTATACCTACAAACCACCCATACACAACTTTGCTCCATCTCGACTCGGTCTGGATAAAAAAGGGCAAAAGTAAAATTTTTGAATTTTGGTTTTTTTTTAATAACTCGGCGGCCATCTTGAATTTCCAACTTTTCGGAATTTTCTGGTAAACTACATCATATTGCGCACCTGACAGCACAACAGCGATCACGCCAGCGCATGCGCATCTGGGAGAACAATTCACCTACTTTTGGGTCTAGTTTTTGAAGAAAATTCAAAATTACTCGGCCGCCATCTTGTTTTTCCAAAATGTTAGATTTTTCTGGATAACTTCAGGGCAAGCCCTAAAAACGCCATATATATCATTAACCTCTAGCACGCCTCCATCTTGGAGATCAATTCGGGTGAAGTTTTTGCATTTTTCACTTTAAAAAAAAATGGCCGCCATCTTGGATTTTCAAAATTTCAGCATCACCATAATCTGTATCACGTAGAAGACTTCCGAAAACGCCGTTTCAACCAACTCGATCCGATAAGAAATGAAAAAGTTATCGCCGCATAAATGTACGAAATCACGAATTTGACAGATGTCAGATTTTTCCTGAAGTCACCTCGACCATACGAACAACTCTTCCATACATCAAAATACTCCACCTACACTCCTTCTTGGAGATCAATCGTGTCAATGAGTCAATGGCAATTTATTTATTCGGCTTGCAGCCTCAGCTGCGTGATCTCGCTCAACCCTGCCCGCTCGAGGCACACGAAGTTAGCGCCACGACCCTCCGCGCCTACGCAAGTCGACTTCCCATACAAAAATGCAAAGTCCGTATACAGAGTGTTTGAAATTGATTTCACTTTGTATGGGAAGTGTCTCAAATGTTTGCCTTACGCTTTTGTGCTGAATTGAAACTCCCCTTATTTTTGAGTAAAAACAATAACTGCATTCAAAGATTTTCAAAAAATCACTTGTACACGCCGGGAGTCGAACCGGTAAAAATCGACAAAAAAACACCCTGTATTTTTATGATGCCAATCGAAAGGGTCAATGATAAGGATCAAATCGTGCAAACAAACATACCATGGCAAATGATTGTAACTGGGTCAAATTATTAAAAATATGTCAAAAAATTTTGACTTATTTAAAAACTCTATAACACATCCGCCATTTTGAAATCTCAACTTATCGGAATTTTCTGGTAAACTACATCGTATACCTAAAGTTTTGGTAGAAAAACCAGAACGCCAGCACATGCGAATCTGGGAGATCAATTCGGGTCCTCCCGAGTCTTCCCGCAGCCAAATTGCTGAAAAAATTCAAACATTGCAGTAAAACTTGGCCGCCATTTTGTTTTAACGAAATTTTGTTTTTTCTTCTTAATCTTTACCAGTATACCTACAAACCACCCATACACAACTTTGCTCCATCTCGACTCGGTCTAGATGAAAAAGGGCAAAAGAAAATTTTTTGATTTTTTTATTTTTTTTAATAACTCGGCCGCCATCTTGAATTTCCAACTTTTCGGAATTTTCTGGTTAACTACATCATATAGCGCACCCGACTCCACAACAGCGATCACGCCAGCGCATGCGCATCTGGTAGAACAATACACCTACTTTTGGGTCTAGTTTTTGAAGAAAATTCAAAATTACTCGGACGCCATCTTGTTTTTCCAAAATGTTAGATTTTTCTGAATAACTTCAGGGCAAGCCCTAAAAACGCCCTATACATCATTAATCTCTAGCACGCCTCCATCTTGGAGATCAATTCGGGAGAAGTTTTTGCATTTTTCACTTTAAAAAAAAATGGCCGCCATCTTGGATTTTCAAAATTTCAGCATCACCATAATCTGTATCACGTAGGAGACTTCCGAAAACGCCGTTTCAATCAACTCGATCCGATAAGAAATGAAAAAGTTATCGCCGCATAAATGTATGAAATCTCGAATTTGACAGATGTCAGATTTTTCCTGAAGTCACCTCGACCATACGAACAACTCTTCCATACATCAAAATACTCCACCTACACTCCTTCTTCGAGATCAATCATGTCAATCAGTGAGTCAGTGGTCGTCGTGCAGCTTTATATATACTAGACTAGTTGGTTGGGTGGTGCGCGGGCTGCAAGCAGCCCGCGGTGCGTGTGTGCGACAGAGTGTGAGCATAGGTACGGTTTGACTTGACAAAGCGTTTTACCCTACCACTTTTAATTTTCAGAAGGCAAATAAAGTTGTGCAGTAAGTAAAGGGCAGTTGTGCATCATTGTTTTGACTTTTAGGAGCGTTTAACGACACCACTTGATGTTTTCCGAGGGCGAGTTATCTTGAGCAGTTGGCTTTTGTAGTTGTATCCACTATCCTTTCATTCCTGATAGCAGTTTGGTAACGTTTATCCATGATGCAAAGCGTTTTAGGAAACCACTATGAAAATCTGTGAGCAGTTACCCTCAAGCTATTCGCGCGTTGCATAGCGCGGGCTGCAAGCAGCCCGCGGTCCGTGTCGGTACATTTGTAAAGCATTAACTATTTTATGAAACCACTCTTTCATACTAAAGGAAAACTTACAAATGTCTTTATTTGTAAGTAGTGCGCAAGTCTCGTACATGTTTCATACAAGGACAAACTAAACTTTGATTGCTTCGGCGTTACGGTTCGCGTCGCTATCCGTCCGCCTCTTCGCAGGCAGGAGTTCCCCACGCAGCTTCGGCTTGCAGCCTCAGCTGCGTGGCTCGTCCACCCCTGCCTGCTCGAGGCACACGAAGTCGCGCCACGACCCTCCGCGCCTACGCAAAGTAACCGCTCTATAAATCTGCCATAGTTCCGTAGAAGACTTTTAGTAGGTAAGTAAACTCTACTTTGTTCTGTTTGCTGGCGTTCCGGTTCGCGTCGCTAACTCCGTGTACCTCTTCGCAGGCAAGAGCTCCCTCGCCACGCAGCTTCGGCTTGCAGCCTCAGCTGCGTGTCTCACTCACCCATGCCCGCTCGAGGCACACGAACTTAGCGCCGCGACCCTCCGCACCTTCGCAAGTCGACTTCCCATACTAAAATGCAAAGTCCGTATACAGAGTGTTTGAAATTGATTTCACTTTGTATGGGAAGTGTCCCAAATGTTTGACCCACGCTTATGTGGTGAAAGGAAACTTTTTATTTTTAAGTCAAAACAACAACTGCATTCAAATATTTTGAAAAATCCTTGCACACGCCGGGAGTCGAACCGAAAATATCGAAAAAACACCCTGTATTTTTATGATGCCAATCGAAAGGGTCATTGATAAGGATCAAATCGTGCAAACAAACATATCATGGCAAATGATTGTATTTGGGTCAAATTATTGAAAATATGTCGAAAAATTTTGACATATTTAAAATCTCTATAACACATCCGCCATTTTGAAATCTCAACTTTTCGGAATTTTCTGGTAAACTACATCGTATACCTAATGTTTTCGCAGAAAATTTAGAACGCCAGCACATGCGCATCTGGGAGATCAATTCGGGTCCTTTTAGGTCTACCCAGGGCCAAATTGCCGAAAAAATTCAAACATTACAATAAAACTTGGCCGCCATTTTGTTTTAACGAAAAAAAAATTTTTCTTCTTAATCTTTACCAGTATACCTAGAAACCACCCATACACAACTTTGCTCCATCTCGACTCGGTCTAGGTGAAAAAGGGCAAAAGAAATTTTTTTGATTTTTTTATTTTTTTTAATTACTCGGCCGCCATCTTGAATTTCCAACTTTTCGGAATTTTCTGGTAAATTACATCATATAGCGCACCCGACTCCACAACAGCGATCACGCCAGCGCATGCGCATCTGGTAGAACAATTCGCCTACTTTTGGGTCTAGTTTTTGAAGAAAATTCAAAATAACTCGGCCGCCATCTTGTTTTTCCAAAATGTTAGATTTTTCTGGATAACTTCAGGACAAGCCCTAAAAACGCCCCATACATTATTAACCTCTAGCACGCCTCCATCTTGGAGATCAATTCGGGTCAAAAAACGCAATTTTCACGGTAAAAAAAATCGGCCGCCATCTTGTTTTTCCAAAATTTCATTACCGTCATTGTATTTAGAACGTATAAATCTTCCGAAAATGCCGTTTCAATCATCAAAATCGGACAAGAAACAAAAAAGTTATTTTCTACCACGGCGGCCATCTTGTTTTTTCCAAATGTCAGATTTTTCCTGAGGTCACCCCCACTAACCAACAAACTCACCCATACATCATAAAACGCCATCTAGTCTCCATCACGGAGATCAATCATGTCAGTGAGTGAGTGGTGGTTGTGCAGCTTTATATATACTAGACTAGTTGGTTGGGTGGTGCGCGGGCTGCAAGCAGCCCGCGGTGCGTGTGTGCGACAGAGTGTGAGCATAGGTCGAGTACATTTGCCTTTACAAAGCCTTTTACGTCACCACTTGTAATTTTCAGAAGGCAAATAAAGTTGTGCAGTAAGTAAAGGGCAGTTGTGCATCATTGTTTTGACTTGTAAGAGCGTTTAACGACACCACTTGATGTTTTCCGAGGGCAAGTTATCTTGAGCAGTTGACTTTTGTAGTTGTTTCCGCTTTGCTTTTGTCACTGAAATCAGTTCGGTAAAGTTTATCCATGACGCACAGCGTTTTAGGAAACCGCTATGAAAAACTGAGAGCAGGTTACCCTCATGCTATTCGCGCGGTGCATAGTGCGCGGGCTGCACGCAGCCCGCGGTCCGTGTCGGTACTTTTGTTACTCATAAACTGTTTTACGAAACCACTTTTTCATATCAAAGGAAAAATCTACAAACGACCGTACATGTTTCATATAAGGCCAACTAAACTTTGATTGCTTCGTCGCTACGGGTCGCGGCGCTACTCCGTCCGCCTCTTCGCAGGCAGGAGCTCCCTCGCCACGCTGCTTCGGCTTGCAGCCTCAGCTGCGTGGCTCGTCCACCCCTGCCTGTTTCGAGGCACACGAAGTCGCGCCACGACCCTCCGCACCTACGCAAAGTAACCGCCCTATGAAGTTGCCATAGTTACGTACAATATTTTCTGTAAGTACAATCTTCTTTGTTCTGTTTGCTTCGGCGCTACGGTTCGCGTCGCTACTTCGTGGCACCTCTTCGCAGGCAGGATCTCCCTCGACACGCAGCTTCGTCTTGCAGCCTCAGCTGCGTGATCTCGCTCAACCCTGCCCGCTCGAGGCACACGAAGTTAGCGTCGCGACCCTCCGCGCCTACGCAAGTCGACTTCCCATACTAAAATGCAAATCCCATACTAAAATGCAAAGTCCGTATACAGAGTGTTTGAAATTGATTTCACTTTGTATGGGAAGTGTCTCAAATGTTTGCCTTACGCTTTTGTGCTGAATGAAAACTTCCCTTATTTTTGAGTAAAAACAATAACTACATTCAAAGATTTTCAAAAAATCACTTGTACACGCCGGAGTCGAACCGGTAAAATCGACAAAAACACCCTGTATTTTTATGATGCCAATCGAAAGGGTCAATGATATAGATCAAATCGTGCAAACAAACATACCATGGCAAATGATTGTAACTGGGTCAAATTATTGAAAATATGTCGAAAAATTTTGACTTATTCAAAATCTCTATAACACATCCGCCATTTTGAAATCTCAACTTTTCGGAATTTTCTGGTAAACTACATCGTATACCTAATGTTTTGGTACAAAACTTAGAACGCCAGCACGTGCGCATCTGGGAGATCAATTCGGGTCCTTTTAGGTCTACCCAGGGCCAAATTGCCGAAAAAATTCAAACATTGGAATAAAACTTGGCCGCCATTTTGTTTTAACGAAAAAAAAATTTTTTTTCTTAATCTTCACCAGAATACCTACAAACCACCCATACACAACTTTGGTCCATCTCGACTCGGTCTAGGTGAAAAAGGGCAAAAGAAAATTTTTTGATTTTTTTATTTTTTTTAATAACTCGGCGGCCATCTTGAATTTCCAACTTTTCGGAATTTTCTGGTAAACTACATCATATAGCGCACCTGACAACCTAACAGCGATCACTCCAGCGCATGCGCATCTGGTAGAACAATTCGCCTACTTTTGGGTCTCGTTTTTGAAGAAAATGAATAATAACTCGGCCGCCATCTTGTTTTTCCAAAATGTTGGAATTTTCTGGATAACTTCAGACCGAGCCCTAAAAACGCCCAATACATCATTAACCTCTAGCACGCCTCCATCTTGGAGATCAATTCGGGTGAAGTTTTTGCACTTTTCACGTTAAAAAAAAATGGCCGCCATTTTGTTTTTCCAAAATTTTACTACCACCACTGTATTCAAATCATAAAAATCTCCCGAAAATGCCGTTTCAACCAACTCAATCCGATAAGAAATAAAAAAGTTGTTGCCACTCCCACGGCCGCCATCTTGAATTTGACAGATGTCAGATTTTTCCTGAACTCACTGGAAAAAACCATAAAACTCTCCCATACATCAAAATACTCTACCAACACTCCTTCTAGGAGAACAATCATGTCAATGAGTCAATCAATCAATCAATCAATCAATCAATCAATCAGTGGTCGTCGTGCAGTTTTATATATATTAGACTAGACTAGACTAGTTGGTTGGGTGGTGCGCGGGCTGCAAGCAGCCCGCGGTGCGTGTGTGCGACAGAGTGTGAGCATAGGTCGAGTACATTTGGCTTTACGAGGCGTTTGACCTTACCACTTTTAATTTTCAGAAGGCAAATAAAGCTTGGCAGTATGAATAGGGCAGTTGTGCATCTTAGTTTAGACTTTATGGAGCGTTTAACGACACCACTTGAAGTTTTCCGAGGGCGAGTTATCTTGAGCAGTTGACTTTTGTAGTTGTATCCACTATCCTTTCATTCCTGATAGCAGTTTGGTAACGTTTATCCATGATGCAAAGCGTTTTAGGAAACCACTATGAAAATCTGAGAGCAGTTACCCTCAAGCTATTCGCGCGTTGTATAGGCGCGGGCTGCACGCAGCCCGCGGTCCGTGTCGGTACTTTTGTAAAGCATAAACTATTTTATGAAACCACTCTTTCATACTAAAGGAAAACCTACAAATGTCTTTATTTGGTAAGTAGTGCGCAAGTTTCGTACATGTTTCATACAAGGACAAACTAAACTTTGATTGCTTCGGCGTTACGGTTCGCGTCGCTATTCCGTCCGCCTTCGCAGGCAGGAGTTCCTCGCCACGCAGCTTCGGCTTGCAGCCTCAGCTGCGTGGCTCGTCCACCCCTGCCTGCTCGAGGCACACGAAGTCGCGCCACGACCCTCCGCGCCTACACAAAGTAACCGCTCTATAAATCTGCCATAGTTCCGTAGAAGACTTTTAGTAGGTAAGTTAAAATCTTCATTGTTCTGTTTGCTTCGGCGCTACGGTTCGCGGTCGCTTCTCCGTGTACCTCTTCGCAGGCAAGAGCTCCTCGCCACGCAGCTTCGGCTTACAGCCTCAGCTGCGTGTCTCACTCACCCTGCCTGCTCGAGGCACACGAAGTAGAGCCGCGAAACTCCGCGCCTACGCAAGTCAACCTTCCATACTAAAATGCAAATCCGTATACAGAGTGTTTGAAATTGATTTCACTTTGTATGGGAAGTGTCTCAAATGTTTGACGTACGCTTTGTGCTGAAAGGAAACTCCTTATTTTTAAGTAAAAACAACAACTGCATTCAAAGTTGAAAATCACCGGAGTCGAACTGGTGAAATTGGAAAAAACACCCTGTATTTTTTTATGCCAATCGGAAGGGTCAATGATATTGATCAAATCATGCAAACAAACATTCTATCTCAAATGTATGGAACTGGGTCAAATCACTTCTTCGTTCTTCTGGGTCAAGTCGACTTCCCATACTAAATCGTCCAGCCAGTATACCGAGTCTTTGAAATGAATTTCACTTTGTATGGGAAGTGTCCCAAATGCTTGACGTATGCTTTTGTGTTGAAAAAAAACTCACCTTATTTTTGTGTAAAACAACAACTGCATTCAAAGATTTTCGATAAATCACTTGTACCCGCCGGGAATCGAACTGGAGAAAATTGAAAAAAATAACACCCTGTATTTTTATGATGCTAATCGAAAGGGTCACTGATAAGGATCATTTCGTGCAAACAAACATACTATGGCAAATCACTCGAAATAATTTTAAAAAGCGGGACAAAAATCGGTAAAAAAAACTTTTACTTGAAATCCATCTAGCAGATCCGCCATTTTGAAAATCCAACTTTTCGGAATTTTCTGGTAAATTACGACTTATACGTCACCTTTTAGCATTAAACTGGTCACTCTGGCGCGTGCGCATCTGGGAGATCAATTCGGGTACTTTTGGGTCTAATTTTCGAGAAAAAATTTATTTCGGCCGCCATCTTGTTTTTCCAAAATGTTGGAATTTTCTGAAAACTACAAGGGTAGCTCTAAGTAACCCCGCAAATCACGATCCCCCAGCACGCCTCTTTCCGGGAGATCAATTCGGGTGAAAAAAACGCACTTTTCACTTAAAAAAAAATCGGCCGCCATCTTGTTTTTTCAAAATTTTACCACCACCACCGTAATTATATGCTAAAAATCTCCCGAAAACGCCACCTCAAACAACATGATCCCATTTAAAAATGTAAAAGTTGTTGCCGCTGCCTCGGCCGCCATCTTGAATTTGACAGATGTCAGATTTTTCCTAAAGTGGAATTCACCAACCAACCAACTCTCCCATACATCAAAACACTCCACCAATACTCCTTCTAGGAGAACAATCATGTCAATGAGTGAGTCAGTGAGTGGTGGTTGTGTAGCTTTATATATTATAGACTAGTTGGTTAGGTGGTGCGGGCTGCAAGCCCGCGGTGCGTGTGTGCGACAGAGTGTGAGCATAGGTACGGTTTGACTTAACAAAGCGTTTTACCCTACCACTTTAAATTTTCAGAAAGGCAAATGAAGTTGTGCAGTAAGTAAAGGGCAGTTGTGCATCATTGTTTTGACTTGTAGGAGCGTTTAACGACACCACTTGATGTTTTCCGAGGGCGAGTTATCTTGAGCAGTTGACTTTTGTAGTTGTTTCCGCTTTGCTTTTGTCACTGACAGCAGTTCCGTAAAGTTTATCCATGACGCAAAGCGTTTTACGAAACCGCTATGAAAAACTGAGAGCAGGTTACCCTCATGCTTTTCGCGCGGTGCATAGAGCGGGCTGCACGCCGCCCGCGGTCGGTGTCGTTACTTTTGTTACTAATAAACTTTTTTACGAAACAACTTTTTAATATAAAAGTAAAAATCTACAAACGACCGTACATGTTTCATATAAGGCCAACTAAACTTTGATTGCTTGGCGTTACGGGTCGCGGCGCTACTCCGCCTCTTCGCAGGCAGGAGCTCTCGCCACGCAGCTTCGGCTTGCAGCCTCACCTGCGTGGCTCGTCCACCCCTGCCCGCTCGAGGCACACGAAGTCGCGCCACGACCCTCCGCACCTACGCAAAGTACCCGCCCTATGAAGTTGCCATAGTTCCGTACAATATTTTCCGTAAGTACAATCTTCTTTGTTCTGTTTGCTGGCGCTACGGTTCGCGTCGCTACTTCGTGGCACCTTTCGCAGGCAGGATCTCTCGACACGCAGCTTCGGCTTGCAGCCTCAGCTGCGTGATCTCGCTCAACCCTGCCCGCTCGATGCACACGAAGTTAGCGCCACGACCTCCGCGCCTACGCAAGTCGACTTCCCATACTAAAATGCAAAGTCCGTATACAGAGTGTTTGAAATTGATTTCACTTTGTATGGGAAGTGTCTCAAATGTTTGCCTTACGCTTTGTTCTGAATGGAAACTCCTTATTTTTGAGTAAAACAATAACTGCATTCAAAGATTTTCAAAAATCACTTGTACACGCCGGGAGTCGAACCGGTAAAAATCTACAAAAAAACACCCTGTATTTTTATGATGCCAATCGAAAGGGTCAATGATAAGGATCAAATCGTGCAAACAAACATAACATGGCAAATGATTGTAACTGGGTCAAATTATTGAAAATATGTTGAAAAATTTTGACTTGTTTAAAATCCCTATAACACATCCGCCATTTTGAAATCTCAATTTTTCGGAATTTTCTGGTAAACTACATCGTATACCTAATGTTTTGTCAAAACTTAGAACGCCAGCACGTGAGCATCTGGGAGATCAATTCGGTCCTTTTAGGTCTACCCAGGTCCAAATTGCGAAAAATTCAAACATTGCAATAAAACTTGGCCGCCATTTTGTTTTAACGAAAAAAAATTTTTTTTTCATAATCTTTACCAGAATACCTACAAACCACCCATACACAACTTTGCGCCATCTCGACTCGGTCTAGGTGAAAAAGGGCAAAAGAAAAATTTTTGATTTTTTTAATTTTTTTAATAATTCGGCCGACATCTTGAAATTCCAACTTTTTGGAATTTTCTGGTAAAACATCATATAGCGCACCCGACACCACAACAGCGATCACTCCAGCGCATGCGCATCTGGGAGAACACCACCTACTTTTGGGTCTAGTTTTGAAGAAAATTCAAAATTACTCGGCCGCCATCTTGTTTTTCCAAAATGTTGGATTTTTCTGGATAACTTCAAGGCAAGCCCTAAAAACGCCCCATACATCATAAACCTCTAGCACGCCTCCATCTTGGAGATCAATTCGGGTGAAGTATTTGCAATTTTCACTTGTAAAAAAAATGGCCGCCATCTTGGATTTTCAAAATTTCAGCATCACCATAATCTGTATCACGTAGGAGACTTCCGAAAACGCCGTTTCAATCAACTCGATCCGATAAGAAATGAAAAAGTTATCGCCGCATAAATGTACGAAATCTCGAATTTGACAGATGTCAGATTTTTCCTGAAGTCACCTCGACCATACGAACAACTCTTCCATACATCAAAATACTCCACCTACACTCCTTCTTCGAGATCAATCATGTCAATCAGTGAGTCAGTGGTCGTCGTGCAGCTTTATATATACTAGACTAGACTAGACTAGTTGGTTGGGTGGTGCGCGGGCTGCAAGCACCCGCGGTGCGTGTGTGCGACAGAGTGAGCATAGGTCGAGTACATTTGGCTTTACAAGGCGATTTACTCTACCACTTTTAATTTTCAGAAGGCAAATAAAGGTTGGCAGTATGTAAGGGCAGTTGTGCATCATTGTTTAGACTTGTAGGAGCGTTTAACGACACCACTTGATGTTTTCCGAGGGCGAGTTATCTTGAGCAGTTGACTTTTGCAGTTGTTTCCGCTTTGCTTTTGTCACTGACAGCAGTTCCGTAAAGTTTATCCATGACGCAAAGCGTTTTACGAAACCGCTATGAAAAACTGAGAGCAGGTTACCCTCATGCTTTCGCGCGGTGCATAGTGCGCGGCTGCACGCAGCCCGCGGTCGGTGTCGTTACTTTTTTTACTAATAAACTTTTTTACTAAACAACTTTTTCATATCAAAGTAAAAATATACAAACGACCGTACATGTTTCATATAAGGCCAACTAAACTTTGATTGCTTCGGCGCTACGGGTCGCGGCGCTATCCGTCCGCCTCTTCGCAGGCAGGAGCTCTCGCCACGCAGCTTCGGCTTGCAGCCTCACCTGCGTGGCTCGTCCACCCTGCCTGCTCGAGGCACACGAAGTCGCGCCACGACCTCCGCACCTACGCAAAGTACCCGCCCTATGAATTGCCATAGTTCCGTACAATATTTTCCGTAAGTACAATCTTCTTTGTTCTGTTTGCTGGCGCTACGGTTCGCGTCGCTACTTCGTGGCACCTCTTCGCAGGCAGGATCTCCTCGACGCAGCTTCGGCTTGCAGCCTCAGCTGCGTGATCTCAACCCTGCCCGCTCGATGCACACGAAGTTAGCGCCACGACCCTCCGCGCCTACGCAAGTCGACTTCCCATACTAAAATGCAAAGTCCGTATACAGAGTGTTTGAAATTGATTTCACTTTGTATGGGAAGTGTCTCAAATGTTTGCCTTACGCTTTTGTTCTGAATGGAAACTCCCCTTATTTTTGAGTAAAAACAATAACTGCATTCAAAGATTTTCAAAAAATCACTTGTACACGCCGGGAGTCGAACCGGTAAAAATCTACAAAAAAACACCCTGTATTTTTATGATGCCAATCGAAAGGGTCAATGATAAGGATCAAATCGTGCAAACAAACATAACATGGCAAATGATTGTAACTGGGTCAAATTATTGAAAATATGTTGAAAAATTTTGACTTGTTTAAAATCCCTATAACACATCCGCCATTTTGAAATCTCAACTTTTCGGAATTTTCTGGTAAACTACATCGTATACCTAATGTTTTGGTAGAAAAACCAGAACGCTAGCACATGCGCATCTGGTAGAACAATTCGGGTCTTTTGGAGTCTTCCCGGAGCCAAATTGCCGAAAAAATTCAAACATTGCACTAAAACTTGGCCGCCATCTTGTTTTAACGAAAAAAATTTTTTTTTTCTTAATCTTTACCAGTATACCTACAAACCATCCATACACAACTTTGCTCCAACTCGACTCGGTCTGGGTGAAAAAGGGCAAAAGAAAAATTTTCGATTTTTTTATTTTTTTTAATAACTCGGCCGCCATCTTGAATTTCCAACTTTTCGGAATTTTCTAGTAAACAACATGATATAGCGCACCCGACACCACAACAGCGATCACGCCAGCGCATGCGCATCTGGTAGAACAATACACCTACTTTTGGGTCTAGTTTTTGAAGAAAATTCAAAATTACTCGGACGCCATCTTGTTTTTCCAAAATGTTAGATTTTTCTGGATAACTTCAGGGCAAGCCCTAAAAACGCCCTATACATCATTAACCTCTAGCACGCCTCCATCTTGAGATCAATTCGGTGAAGTTTTGCATTTTTCAGTTTAAAAAAATGGCGCCATCTTGGATTTTTCAAAATTTCAGCATCACCATAATCTGTATCACGTAGGAGACTTAAAACGCCGTTTCAACCAACTCGATCCGATAAGAAATGAAAAAGTTATCGCCGCATAAATGTACGAAATCACGAATTTGACAGATGTCAGATTTTTCCTGAAGTCACCTCGACCATACGAACAACTCTTCCATACATCAAAATACTCCACCTACACTCCTTCTAGGAGAACAATCATGTCAGTGAGTCATAATAAATATCGTGGCGAGGGAGCTCTTGCCTGCGAAGAGGTACACGGAGTTAGCGACGCGAACCGTAGCGCCGAAGCAAACAGAACAAAGTAGAGTTTACTTACCTACTAAAAGTCTT